>JAMKCH010079636.1:0-63853 GCA_023653785.1 Ophioderma brevispina
TTGTAAAAATATACTCCCTACGGATGGCCAATCTTCATGTCCACCATTTATGTCAGGATTTATATTGCCAAACATTTTTTTCTCCATGAAACCAGATGATTGGCAAAACTTACTGCTGTCTGTCATCTGCCAATTTCTGGTGTTTGGGTTCCCCATCCATTGGGTTGCTGTTATTCTTCCACGTCATGGCAAAATACTTGCACTGGTCAATCTTTTGCAGCAGGACTATTTTGAATGGGATAAAACAATGTGGTTCTGAAGACTTAATGGTCAGCAACAGGATACACATTCTCCCGATTATCCACAATATCGGGAATCTCTCAGGTGAATAAGGACAAAAATTGTTCACCCCCTCTTGGCCCTATGATGCACATCCTACATCTTTGATACCAGGAAATATATCATACCTGTCGTAGGGACTGGTAGATATCCAATGCAATCATCTTTGGAGCCTTCGTTTCAGCTTAAGCAGAGTACCTGTTATCGTTCATAATTTGTTAAAGTCCTCTCTGTAAAGAGGACTATATTAAAAAACCAAAAGTTGCAGAACAGCTTCTCACTGTGGCTTTTAATGCTGTGAAGTCTCTGGACTTTGACGGGTTAAACTGGTTTTATCAGCATTCAACCGTGCGCTTCCCTTAGAGTATATAGTTGATGGAGACATCATCTTCATCTGTCAAGATGCCTTTTTATTTCTCCAAAGCCATAGCTTGTTGGAAGGGCTGTCTTGGATACTGTTGTCCATAATCGATTTTTTGGTATTGTTATCCCACTACGTCATGGGCTGACAAGAGATCCACGGTTGATTCATACCCTTGTTTTTATATCTTTGAAAGTATTTGTTATCATGCGTTTGCAATATGGTTACAGCTCCTTTGTTTTCTTTCTTCAAAAATTGTGATGCCTATGTAACCAATAGGTTGGTTCTACAATAGCAGCAGTAAATGGGAGCAGTTATCCATAGCTGTGCACTTTTGTGAATGCATACTTCAGTTTGTCTTGAAGCGGCCCATCTTTGTTAAGACAGATACAAGTTTCAAGAACAATGAAATACGGAGGCTTACAATTTTCTGAAGAAGAAACAAAGATTGCCCTCATTATCATATCGCATCGAAATCCCCCCCAATCGTCCTGTATAGGTACTCTGCTCCAACAGGTGCTATGGGACAAAATTAGCCACAGTTGGTCACTAATCCTTAAAAAAGATCAGGCGAAAATGCAAATATTATTCATATTTACAAACCTCCTGCAGTCACTGACTGTAACCTTTTGGGAGGGCGAGCTGATGTAGTGGCCCATCCACTCGCCTTTCACAATGCGGCCTGGGTTCGAATACCTGTGGAGTATTCGTGAATTTGGGTGATGATATATACCCCCCTCTGCGTTTTTCCTTTCTCTCCGTATTCGATCCCTGCATCTAACATTAGACTCTTCCATAAAGCCTTCCTTATCGTTCTGATTTACTCGTTGTGTGTTGTACTTGAGCGCTTAAGGCACTCCAAAGCGGTGCCCTGAGTACCTCGGTGGCTTTGTTGCGCGTTATAAGAATTTACATAGTATTATACTTATTATTATTAATAAACCCTCAAAATAAAAGGCAAAAAAGAGCAGACCAAGGATTTCAATCACTGATTACTCTCACCTTTGAAATTGTAAACTACTTAGTTCTCCAAGTAGACAAGATGGATATATTAGTAATCCTTTCCTCCCTGGAAGATGCCACATCGCAACGATGTTTAAGTGTTGAAAAAAAAAAACCACCATGGCGTTGGCCGGATTCTAACCGAATCAAAACAAATATAATTCGTATATGTTAAATATACAGTTCTGATGCAATCCGCTCGGAAAGCGAAGGACGCCTTTCTAACCTAACACCTAGATATGATAATCTATCACTTTCTACCGACCTCCACCGACCCAGCTTGATAGCTCGAATCGTTAGCGGTCTTGCATGTAATACGAATGTGCCGCCGTTTTCGCGAATCCGGCCAAGCTCACATGGTTTTTTTTCCAACACTATCTTGCGCTGCCCCCAGGGAAGATTAAATAATATACTATTACTCTCATAGCTTTGGGTTTAAACTCATGTTTCTACAGTGCTTTTTCAGAAATGACACTCAGATGCATCTGTTTTTATTCTTACACCTCATGAATTTCATGACATAATCATGTTATTTCATTGGCCCCCCCCCTGATCCTATTACTCGAGCTATTTCCCTATGGAAAATGAGATTGAACTGTTTCCCTACAACCTCGTCCCCAAATTCACATTGAAGGTGTAATAAAACAATACTAAACAATGGTTTATATCGGGAATAGGTCACACTATTTTCCTTGGTACTGGCTACGGGTCCTTACCCCCCCTCGGGTTCGGGGTGATAGGGCCCGTAGCCAGTACCCCTTCCCTCGGAAAAATGGTGCCCTCGTTTCCCCTCTAACCATGTATAGTTTTATACTGTTGAAACATGTTACATCTACTTTCTTTGATATGAGACTTGCATTGCCGCATTGTGGGATATTGTTGGAACGGCATGCCATTACAAGGCGTACTATTGATTTTTTTCCATGCCATGTTAACCAAGGATCTAGGAATAAGGGTAAAAATACTGAATCCCCTGTGTTTACTGAGCACGATTATACTGCGCCTTTTCACCAATCCAAAGGTGGGGTTCGTCCCTGACATTATGGCGAATTATGAGCAATTTATGGCAGCATCCACTCACCTAGAAGACATGCACCAAGGCCTGAAGTTCTTATATCTGGAAATTGTGTTTGGTACAATTTGTGGAAGCACATGTTACATATAATCTTTGGGCACATTTAACACATTCCAGAAGTTAAAAAACCGTTTACCTGTAATCTGAATAGATAATTGTATTAGCCTTATGTATACCAAATTTGCCCAAATCCTATCAGCGTTTACTCCCTTTGGTGTCTATAACAAACCCACGAAATAAAGGGCAAAAATAGAGCATAGGGTGAACTACTTTAAAAATAAATGAATAAATAGCGTCTTCGGATATTATTGACACCATATATAGGTGCGAATTTGTGCAAAATATGGAAGAGAAATGATGACGTCTTTCTTCATTGTACATCTGTACCATATGGTACAAAGTCGATGGCCAAAATTTTTTTAAAAAGTCGTAAAAGACATTTTTTTTTTTGGCACAGTACCAACTTAAGACTTTCAGAAATCCAGATGTGTTGCTATCTATCTATCTATCTATCTTATGCACCATGTCCCATAGGAGTTTGGGCTTCCTCGACAAATTTAGACCATCTTTTCCTATCTTGTCTTGTGCGCTTCCAAATATGCCTTGTGAAAGGTGGTGCCCACAATGATGTAATCTTTTCCCACTCTTCCTTTGGTCTTCCCTTTCTGTTTGTGCCTGCGACAGTTTCCATAAGCGTTTGGGAGGCGGATGTTTTTTCAATTCTGCACAAGTGACCAAACCATGTCAAGCTCGAGGCGTGTGCGAGCGAGATCCTTTTTGGTTGAAAAGTGGCAGGAGGATATTTTTGACATAACTTCTTCATCTCGTATCTATTACTTAGCTGATATATGATTTTTTCCTGTAGCCTCCAACTTTCCACAATGCCTTCCAACTTCTTTCTCATGTCATTCTTTTTGATGTTCGGTTTCGAGCCATTACAGAGCACTGGGGTGACTAGTGAATTAACAAGTCATAATTTAGTGGAGAGTGAGATGTCTTTAACACTCCAGACTTCGTAATTTTCCTAGTGCTGTTGATGCCTATAATAATCTGCTTTTGATTTCTCTGGTGGAGTCGTTTGATGGTGTTTAGCGTACTCCCAAATACTTTGAACTGTTTTAACCCTGCTCAGTGTGAACCATCAGCCGATCTTTACTGGAGCTGGTTCATCACGTGAATACCATCGCTTTTGTTTTAGGTATACTATCTCCATCCCATATTTCTTGCTAGCATGATGAACTTGCTCAATCAAGGTTTGTAGATCGTCCTCTGAGTCATCGATGAGAGCTATAATCGTCAGCAAACGGAGTCTTGAATTTTAGCCATCCACGTTTTATGCCCAATTTTTTTAACAGTTTACAAAGGCTCTGCTAAGGTGTATTCGAGAAATAGGTTGAAAGGTCTGGTGATAGAAGACATCCCTTGCGCACGCCAATAGTTTGTTTTCAACCACTCTGTAAGATTTTTGTTAATGTGTCCTGATGCAGCTTTTAGCTGGTATAAGATCTCTGATTAATGTTGGATCAGTTTTTTTGAGGCCCCAAAATGAAAGCAATCACTGAAAGAGCCATCGTGCCATACGCGATCTAATGCCTTCTTGGTAATCAATGAAGACAGCAAAAACCTCCCACTTCCTTCTTTCTTCTTCTTCTGCTAGGCCATGTGATTCGGAGCTTCAGGACGAAGACTTGTTCAATTGTGGAGCGGACAGGTCTGAACCCTGCTTTGTTTTCTTTTTTTGTTATTTTTTTTTTTTTTTTTTTAAAAAATCGGGGGGGGGGGGGCTTTTTTTCTTCTTCTGCTTGCAGGCTTCTACTAGGGCTTCATCCGGCTCCTTATAATTCCAGAAGAATTTTGCTGGAATGTTAATAATCAGCTGATGTCCTGTAGTCCTCACACTTGGTGATGTCTCCCTTCTTGGGCATGGTAATAATGATAGATTTTGTCCATTTCTTCTGGAATGCGTTTCATTTTCACAGCAAATCATTTGCAGATATTTGTGGCAATTGGTCATGAGCCACTCACCAACACCACCATGCTTGGAGCATTCTCCTGGATCTCATCAGAACCAGGGGCTTTTCCTACTTCATTTTCCTGACTTCAGCTTTTTGGACCAGCTGCTTCCACTTCAGAACGGAGAATGATGGCTCACTATTCCAGAGTAGAACACTAGTCTCTGTAATTTGATGGCTGAAGACAGGATGGGTCAATTGTAGGCTGATGATTGTAGAGGGCCCTTACCAATCAAACCATCTTTGTTCTATTTCAGCTGGAATTGAAAGAATTCTTCTCACCAGTACTGCTGCGGGATAGAGTTTGGATGTAGTCTTCATCTACGCCTTAGTTATGGTCCTTGATGGTGTTGAAGACCTCTTTTGCCTCTTGTTTCTGTTTGCATGTCTCTTTCCCAAGATTTTACATTTGTCCATTGTACCATTTGCTTTTGTCAGCTGAAGGCCCTTTTTTTCTCAATCTGGTCAGTGTTTTGTCTTGTACTTAATCCTCTTATTGAAATGCGTACACGATTTGGCACGACGCGCACATGTCCATGTATAAGCCCGACAACAAGAATTGCCATTGGTTGAGGCCCCACCTAGGCAAGAGTTCCATATTACACCTCTTCCAAGTCTACAGTTAACAAAATTCCTTTCTTTTTTAGGGGGGGGGATTGGGGTCATGGTAATGTCCTACAAAAAAAAGAAAGGGGTACATATGGAACTTTTCCCCGACCGACATGGCGGAACCTCTTAGAATTACGAGCATTGGACCATGACTATTGATTAACAACACAAAACAAGTTGTATGCAGTTCTTTGTGGGTGAAAGTCAAGATTAAAAGGATAGGATATACAGAAAATGTGGATAATTTCAAAATTCCTGGTGCGATTTTTGAAGTCAAAAAGGTTTTGGGGTTTGAAAGTTTATTTATATTTTTATTTCATGATTTTTTCTTTTTTGATAAGCATTCTTTTTTGGGCATGGTTGTAATTATCAAGCTTGGTACATTCCGATAATTTTTCGGCAGGTTGTCCTTGCTAGATTTTGTTGTTTTTGCTTGTGTTCGTGTGTTTTTTGTTTTGTGTGTGTCCGTGGGTTTATTGAAGTTTTCTAAAGGTGAACCACCCAGTATTGATTCTGAGTTTGCGGGCACTTTCCGGTGGCTTACTATTGGAGCCTGTCTTTCCTTATTTTGCCTCATAAAAAAAAAGTGTTGAAACAAGTTGGGTTTTGTTGCATTTCTTAAACATAGCATCAAAATGCTATGTCGGAAAACATTGGCCACAATTTCTAGAAGGCGTTGGAAAGTTGCTGTGATATAGTTCTTAAGAAGCAGGACTTCCCGTTATTATTGTATTCCTCACAGCGAACGTAGTAAAATGATCTGACTCGAATTAGAAGCTCAACAGAAACAATTTAAAATAATTTTGTATAATATGCTTTAGAACTTACACAAATTCCTAAAGAAAAATGCCTCTCCCCTAGCAGAGTCCATATTTTGGTCTTTCTCACCACTTTCAAGTCTCTTTCCCTGCAAAAATTCATACAAACTATGTCATTGAGACGGTTCATCTGGTGTTAGTGAATTTGTGAGAGAAATTTAAGTATTTAATCAAACACCTACTAAAGGGTATTCCTGTTGGTTGGATTATACGATGCAAATCCATTTTTACCAGCAAGATGAGTGGGTAATCTGATCGTGAAATTTGAACCAAAAGTTTATTGTTTCCCTCACATTGGATTAATTTGGGTTAGTACCTGATATAGCGTGCGTGAGATTCTTTAAAAAGCTTTTTTTGCAATCATTGCAGCCATATACGTTACCATGATTTCATTTCCCAAATAAGATGGATGTTACCATATGGAGCAGAGAAACTGGTTGATTTATACATCCTGTGCATAAAATCGGGTTTTAAAATAACAATTCCACGTCCCAAACAACTGCCGCATTTCGCTATCTCCCCTGCTTCTGCCAAACGACCATGACTTGAAATCGAATCGACCGCATTTTATAATGATGGGCGATACCCAATCACTAATCAATCAAGCACGAAGTAAGTTGTTTTATCAGACATGCACGATAAGAAAAAGCTGGCCTGATATGGTTTGTTGGTTTTAATGCTTTGTAGTTACTTGCCAACGTAAAAAAAACAGGATAGAAAATAAAATCACTGTATAAAAAGCCAGCAACTTGCGTTCGTTTAACACTCTTACGAGTTTAATTGCCCACTTTTACGCAAGTCTCAAAAGTTTCGAAGCCCCTGTTTTTAACATTAGACGATTAACATTAACTCAGCGTCCATTTTTCTTGAACTCAGCGAAGTTCAACTTCGCACAGATTCAACCATCTAAAATGGTCCTCTGTCCAGACAAATTAACGCTAGTGTGCTTGTGTTGGAACTTTTTCTTTTATATTAAAATTATATTTTATTAAAATTAGACCCACAAGACGGAAGACATTAGAAATGGAGTCATACAAGTATACCTCACTTAGCACGATAGAACACCAATTGTGGTAAATTAGTATTTTGTTGTTTTGTTTTTGGTCTGGTTTTGTTTTGTTTTTGTTTTTTTTTATTTTTGTTTTTTTTGTTGTTGAATGCGGAACACTCTTTAAAAACATATTTAAAAAACGTTATTTGAACACTATGGCCCGTATTCACAAAGTCCTGGCTTAACACATAGTCCAGAACTTAAACCTAAGGACCTCTGAATTTCGTTTCTCACCTAGATTACTTTATATTGTTGAAAATATAAAAATAAAGTATTTGCAGGAAGACACGCAACGTTGAGTTCTACCATTCCTATTTAGAGGCGTTTCACTTTCATATTCTATTAGAAATATTGAGATATTCTTCATAGTAGGACTACATTTTAGTGAATTCCGGTCGAATTCGGACCTATGTGTTCTAAAAGTGACGTGTTGAAACGAATGCTGTTCAATGACTGTTGGAAATGTTTGTAATTCTTGCACGGTTTCATTTAGATTGTGCAGAATTTAATAAGCTAATGATTAAAGTAGACAGATAATAAATGATTAGGCATGATACATTATAATTAAATGTCTCAGTAACATCTACCATAATTGTTTCACAATGTTGAAAGAAAAAGTAACGTACCTTGTATCGTGCCTTGCAAATACCGAGTTAATTTCCAGCTTCCTCGTAGACCGTCATTACGATTATATGTGAGTAGAACACACGTCGTCCAGAAAGTACAGGATGTAAGATTAGGTAAAAAATCCAGTGGTTTCTGCAAAGAGATTTCTGTATCATTACAAGGGGAAAAACTATTGTCCCAGCCGCTTTTAAGCTACAAAGAAGATATTCTTCACTGTGATTTTAAAAGATATGCTTTTATTCTACGACACTTCGAGCTTCAACGAGAAAGACAGTCTTATGAAGTTTGAATATGATCAGGTGCCAATAAAAACTATCGTGTGATGCCACATTTATTTAGTCTTTTACTTATTTTTTTAATTTTTTGGGTTTTGTACCATGCACGGTATCCATAGTTCAAGGTTTTGAATGCTCGCAGCCAAAAGTACATATACATGAGGCAGTTGTTATTTTAGTTACTTATTTATTTTTTTTTGTCATTCAATGTTTCATTTAATTTTATATTTCCATTTTGTAATTTATTTATTTCCATAAACAATAATCATGGTCAATTTTTTCGGACGGTTGGTTTAGTATAACAGGTGGCGCGTGGTGAGGAAAAAAACATAAAATAAACTATAGATAATAAGCAGATTACCCGTCTCTCCCCACATTATTAAATTGGCAAACATAACGGTTTGTCGTATTTTATCAAGTAGAGCATGTTTTGATATCAGCAATTTTTTTCATAATGATTATCTTACAATTTTGATTGGCCATAACTGTACAAATGCACGTATGTACACCGTGACCGCCTCAAAATGGGACACTCTAGTTGTCTATTACTACCACGAATCCTTGTAACCCCCTCATCTACATGAGCCATTTTTTGTCTAACACAACTCGGATTAATTTTCGCTTATAAACATCCGTTTGCTATATATTTTTGCCAAAAAGATGAAAGCCTTAGAGTTTGTTCCCATGGTATTGAAATACGTACAAACATTCGTATAATAACGTCACTATCACGTCATTATGACGTCATATGTCAATGCTGGTATGAAATCCCGGATGTGGTGAAAATTTGATATTTTGCACTTTTACCTGCTTGAAAACATTATTAATTATGGCACTAAAACCCACTGTATATATATAAAACTTGTATGTGCCATCATATACATGTTAGAGCCAAACCGCAATGAACATTCTGATATTCAACATTTGCTGGTAAAAAATAGTCTTCCCCTATTAGCGTGTTGAGGCCTATACAAATTGACAGCTTCGCTGCTCGACCGAACTCTGTGATGTCATTCTTACGTAATGTAGGCAATGTAGGCAAATAATACTCAGATTATTTAATCTCAAATCGTAGTCCTGCTTAGAGAGTGCTTAGAGCTTTATACCTTAACTTAATAATTATAAACAGAAACAAGGTAAACCATGGAGAGGAGAGTGGCATTCAGGTTTTAAGCAAATCTGTTATACAAATAAATCCCAAATTGAGTTCCCGAATTAAAATCAGCAAGTGGCACACTGAGAATCAGAACCGAGGGACCCTGTGCTCCAGAGTAGCTTGCTACCCGCTAGACCACGCCACAAGAGATGGACTATAGATATAGAGCGGGATCATGGACCTAGGTCAAACATCATCGCATACCCCACTACAGAAAAAGGGTTTTTTAACACCTTTGGTAGTGTTATGGACCTTCTATATCAATGATAGGGGTAGTTAGTACTCTCAAATTGTTGTGCAATTTTTCAATAGGGCCAATTTGAGGTAACACGAGGTAAAACTTTTAAAATGCTCAAAATCATGTGAAATATGTGTGTCATATGTCCGTCTAATCAGAGGGAGTTATAGGGTTAAAAATGGATAAATGGTAAAAAAAAAAAAATCAATTTCCATTTGTAGATGGTCAAAACAGAAGTTGCTCCAAAAATAAAAAAAACCAAAGTCCATTTTTTACAAAAAACAATTTTGGGACAAATTAAACAACTTGTTCATCTAGCTTAATAAGCATAGTTTGTAGCAAGCTGAAGTGCATAGTTATCGGGTATATGGCCAACCTAATCATAGGGCAGACCATAACAAAGCCCGGTAATAAACTGTTCAGAAAAAAAAAACCCTAGGTGCAATGAGAGGGGAATTAAGATCCGTTGGCAGTAATAGAAACTAGTAACATAATGTTAAAACTGCCGGGAGTAGTTGCCATGTGACAAAGTTCACATTAGCGTGATTTGGGATCGTTTAATGCACACACTTTACAGACGAAAAACTACGAAGTGCCAAATTCAACTACCCGTACGCTACAATAAGCATCAAAGGAAGTCCCTTTCTTAGAGGCGCACCGTAAACATAACCCGCTACTGAAACGATAACTTTTGAAGGAACGCCTATTAATGGGCGATTCGTAAGATTGTACCTTTTAGCTTGATTTAAATAACAAAAATAAGTTCATGTATTCGTTTATACCAAATTGAGATAAAAACTGATGATTTTAATTAGGGAACTGAAAGTCATAAAAAAAAATGTGGAAAGTACCAGTTGATTTTATGGGATTTCTTAAATTTGGAATTGGCGTACTAGAATTTTAGGGGGGGGGGGGGTTGATGGAATGAAGTGTTTAAGGCAGATGTACGCGGGGGGTGGGGTGGGGGTGGGACAGTTGATTACCCAAATAATTTGGCAAAAGATCGCTTCCATTTCTACAAAAAATGGGGAAATCTTAAAACTGGGGAGGGAGCTGGAGCAGGTTAATTGGGTTAAATACACTCATCAAGCAGTGGGGGCGCTGGGGGTGGGTAATCCCCCCCCCCCCCCAGAACAGAAGGAAAAAATAGGATTTTTGGGTAAAAAATCAGCGATGATTTTTGATTTGGACCCCCAAAATTGGTTTAAAAAATCTCGAAATTGCCCTCCCAGAATTTCACGTTTCTCCCCCCCCCCAAAAAAAATTTGCTCCCCTCCCCCCAGAAGTCTGGAGCTGCCACTGGGAAAATCGTGATTTTTTTGTTGGGGGGGGGAGAATGCAATCACCCCCTAAAAATTCTAAATTTGGTTAAAAATTTACAAAATTGGCCCCCCCCCCAGAAGTCACTTTCCCCTAAAATCACTTGGACTCCCCTCCCCCCCCCCGGCAAAATAAGTCGGAATGCCACTGGAAACTTTCAATTTTTTTTTGGGGGGGGGGCAATTCATCCTCTTGAAACATCCCCGGCATGTTCTGGAATATGTGCTAATACATTGGGCTAATCCTGTCATTTATATACACACAAATATTTAAATCCATAACCCTGCTGCCAAATTGGGGGTAATGAACCTGCAAAAAATGAGTTCCAGCTGCAAATATTTTTTTCTTCAGACTGCAAGTGTGAGATTTTGAGCATAAGTGTGAAACCGTGTCCAAAAGAGGCGGCTATTCATTTATTCTAGTACTGATCACAAAGCAGGTATCGACTATTCCGTAAATGTATCAAGGAATTAGAATTGCAAATTGGCACACCAATCCTCACTAGTCTTGGGTGGAAGGCAACTCGTCCCAGGAAACAATGGCTCAGGTGCAAATTCCTCCTTTTAAAATATATAATATGCATTATTTTTTCAGGTTAAAGGGAAAATATTATAAGTCCAAAACGTATGAAAAGCTAATAGCTGCCCTTTGAGGTTAGGAGGGAGACCTGCTCCTGCAAGCATGCATGATGATGGTCAAAAACTTCTGTTTGCCTTCATACTTATTCTTGCACTATTAACCTACCCTTAAGACAGTTGTCCCCACACTATACACCACGAACATGATGCAGGACTCATTTTCTGGAGCGCCACAGATTTTCTTTTTCTTTAGATTTTTCTTTCTTGAAGCTGGCTTGAAACATGTCCACTCTAAGAAACCTCCAGTTTTTAATGCGACAGAAAACCAACCACTACTAAAAACAAGGAAATTTTTTTTTTTTTTTTTTTTTTTTTTTTTTTACTAAAATTAAACAAAACAAATGCAGTTGTACAGGTTCTACCTCTGACAGAAATGATTGAGAGTTTTTCATTTTCCCTTTTGTAAAATCCTTGTTACCAACTTAATTAGATGAGGACAACAAATGAAACAAGTGGAAACTTTCACGTGTGATTACTACTTCCGTTCAATTTATTAACAATACATGGTACATAGTTTTTACAAACTTTTAAAACAGTGTATTATGTGATCATAGCGACCTTATTCTGGTTTTAAGGTTTCACAAGATATCCCCGAGAAAAAGCTTATTCCACTTTGTCAATTGATTCTGATGGTGCGTTTTGACGTTTGTATGCAAAATATGTTGTGTGTACTCTGGGAAAACCTGCCACATGTCGCACATGACGTTTGAAAAATAAGAAATCGCTTAAAATCTGTTATACCAATCTGACAAAAAATAAAGGCAAGAGACAGAATGGCGTAACTTTTGACGTGTGTATCATAGGAGAAAGAAGTAAAACGTTAAGGAAACTTACTATTCAACCTCTGCGTGATATTTAAAACTCAAAAATAGAAAATTTCCCACATTTGGCGGGTTTTCCCCCCCAGATCGCAATCATATTTGCATCACGCGGCCCACTAGCTAATGTGTTGAATCTGTCAGAAAATAAGGATTTCTTCAAAAGCAGTCGATTTACACATGATTGACACAGCATGGTTCAGAATATAAACCTAATCTCAATTTTTATTTTAGGTCAAGTGGGGGGGGGGGGGACTATTGACACTAAATGGCACTTTAAACCGTATGCATATCAGCTCTTCATTTTTTACCCGATAATAATATAATTGAAAGATACTTTTTAAATAATTCTTTGAAACCCTTAGGACCCTAATTCTAATAGATTTTGACTCACAGGGTACTTATAACACAACCCATTGGGTCACGTCATAGAAATCTTAATAAAGTACATTCAGATTTTTCTTTTCTTACTGCCACACCCCATCCACAACCAAGACCTGATAGCGCTGGAATACTGACCACAAATTTGAAGGGTGCTTATTCCGATCGTATTTAGGACATCCGATTTAGCCGGGAAGTAGTATCATTTTGATATCAGGTTATATTTTCCTTTCATTGTCCTGAAATTTCAGCTTCCAAATCCATTCCAACTCTTCCAAGATCCATTTCTTTCCCAGATAGAGACAAAAATGTTTTACCGACCATCATTGCAGTAGTGACGGCTTTGCAATGTGCATCACTTCTACTACATGTAATTGCAGACTTCTCATATCTAGTTAAGAACACAAAACACTTAATAAAATGGCACACGCAACTTTAACGCACTACTGTCAAATTCATGAATTGCAGTATAAAGATTGTCTGTGAGTGCCTCATACAAAGGACAAGCATCATTGAAGAAAAAAAAATGCAAAACAGAAAATTACTTCTGGATGTTCTAACACACAAAAGTTTGTGTAAACTGTAACCTTTTGGCAAGACAAGTCTTGGGGTAGGGTTTCACTCTGTGGTATAACAATTAGCATCCAAAGCCAAACACGTCTTTAGGCAAAAAAATTTTAAAAAAGAAATATATAGTAACGACCACACACTTGATCTGGTGTTATGCAGTTAAGATTAGAGTTTTATTAAATTAACTTGGTTTCATATTACCATTTTTTTCAGAGAGAGAAAACCAGCTCTTAAAGATGTTTTGATTTGTAATATAAAATGGAAGTTGTGAAATTAATAAGTAACCTTTTTTTCAAAGGAGTAATGGGACAAATGATGGGTGCAGTTCAGGAAAAAGTGGTTGATATTTTGGACTCAAGTTGGGAAACAGAAGCTTATCCTCAGTTAATAACCAACACCATATAAAAACCTAACTTGTTTATTGACTCCCATCATTAAAGCCGTGTATGCTAAATGAAAACTGAGAAAATGTACTTCTTAGACCATAAAAGATACACTTAAAGACACTTCAGTAAATCCAAAACGAAAGAGTCAAAATATTTGAAAAATTTGACAGGAGTAGATTAAAAGTTAATTATCAATCTGTAGAAATCTCAATGTTATTTTCCCCAACTCAATAATTGATAGAAAACTAAGAAAAAAACAGTATTCTAAGATGTCAATCTCGATTCAATTATGTATTGTAGTAAGTGTCCGTACGGAGGATTAAGACTTAAAATATACCAATTTGGTCCTTATAAGACTGCTTTTGGTCGTATCAATTGTAAGGTAGGGTATGGTAGGATACGATACTTGTTATAGACATGTAGAAATCTGATTTTTGGTGATTTTTTTTTCAATTTTCTGATATAGCAAAAATCACTGATAGTGCCTTAAACAAAGCAGATTTGATATAATACATGGTTGAACAAAGTAGATTTGATATAATACATGGTTGAACATCAAATACAAATACATTTTTTTGTTAATTTTTTATAATTGGAAATTGTGTTTGTACTTTTGCATTTTGTTGTAAAATGTTAAATCAATAGATAAGATTTTCCTTGCTTATGTTACACTACATTTAATACTGATGATAGGAAAGTAGCATTCTGTACCTGAAAGCTGAAGCATTTTAATAGAAAACATAACTTTAAAAGATTAGCACTGTGATGTGCGTGAAAGCTTGCCGCCCCCCTATTTGATAGAATATTAACAAGAAACTAGTATGAAATGGCATGTTAACCAATATCATAAATGGGTATTCCCCAAATGTTGATTACCTGTATGGTTGTGGGAACTGTACTAACATACACAATTTCATCACCACTGAAATCCACTTCCCATTTATTTTGTGCTTACTATTATGACAATGTGTATTCTCATCAGTGCACTTACTATAATCGTATCATTGATTCTGGGACACGAACGAACAAAAAACCGCGTATGTGCGTATCCGTACCTCGGAAGAGTAAGTTCCAATGCCCTTGACAACGGCGATGGTTTTATAGCCGTTTATGCAGGCAGGGCACAGTAGGGCGTAGTCGTGCGTAAGTTGAATGCATGAACGCTTGTATCAAGCTCTCTGTGCATACGCCGTGTCCCAGAATAAAGAATACGATTATAACAAGTTATCTCATTAATATGGAATAAACTGCTAGAACAATTGAAGAATGTGGAATAAAAAAGGTACAAGTTCAAGGAATACACTTCCAGCTTTTGTCAACAATCAGTCAATGAAAAGGCATTGAAAGTTGTGAAAATGACAATTTTTTTGGCATGTTGTTTTATTCATTAAAAATGAAAAACACAAGCTGATTTAACTTAAAAAATTTAATAAAATTACAAAAATTTTGGCCTTAGGAGCTATTTTAACAGATGCTTCTTATCTTCCACAGTGGCTTCAATTAATTACTCAAGTTTTTGGCAAGGGCCAAAACTTTGCAAGTTTGATATTATAGTCGGAGGTGAAATTAAAACTCAACTCGACAACAACCAACCCAAACATGTGATTTGTCAGTTAGTGCAGGTGGGATAATCTTGGTATTGACCAATCACAACGCGAGTCAGTTTTTATTGCGTTTTTAGGCGAACCCACTGCATATTTCGTTCTAATTTTGGTTTCAGGACTAATAGGTGTCAATCAAGATCATCGCAGCTGGGAAATATGACTATGATGGCCACTCATTAGTACAAACCATTTACCAATTGATTGCCAATCATTTAACATATCTCTCAGCAAAAAATCTGTGTGGATTAAATGGCTTCACTATCAGATTTACAATTCCTGGTCTAAATCTGTCCCTAAATTACATCTTCACACATATTTGTACATTAACATAAATTCCTTTTCCTCTATGTAGTGTTTTGCCGCCCCTATAAAAAAAAGAATGAAATCATATTACATATTAAAGCTGTATTACATTTCGGCAAGTAATTAAGAAAGACACAAACCGAAGTTAAGTTTCTATTTTTAGTATCTTGATGATCCAAACCTGATATTGGCAATATTTGAAAGTGTTTGGACATCTCTTCTACATGTCCAAATGCAATGAGTATTTAGCTTGCTTTTATTTTAAACAAATGAGTGAAATACATAATAGCCAGGCCAGGCTTCGATTTCATCAATGTGTAACCCTTTTAAAAAATATTATACTTTCAATTAAAACCAATTACTTAGTATATATTGCCTTCAGCCAGTCAAAGGGCTGTGTGTGAAAACTTTTCCATGGCACATGTTTTTATACAAAGTTTCAATTCTTTTAACAAAAAAAAATTCCTTGCAAACTAATGTTCTTGAAAGAACTACTTGAGCAATAATATAAGCACACTTTTAAATAGCACCCCTCAGTTTCGGGGAAGTTGTGAGATTTAGTCACACTTGTGTTGACAATTGTCTAGTAAATGTAAAACCATACCTGTGAACGAATGTTTTAAAGTGATTTTGTAATTAGATTTGGGGCTCCCCGATCTTAATTCAAAAGGAAACCGCTGGAAAGTTATTTCTTTTATATATATTATTATCCATTTTGAAAGAGCACAATCTCACAAAAATTGACCCTAACTGTGCTTTTTGTGTGAACCAGCAAATTGATGAGCATTGACATGTATATGGCGAGAAATTTCCCAGCTCTTTCATTTAGAGTTTTCAAGCGGGGCCGTTGATTTATTCTAATTACAAAATTCCTTCTTATGTGAGACCTACAAAAGTTCAAGCTTTACCATTCACATTCACGGTATAGTTTCCCTAGCCATTCACCAATGGCAACTGTGCACCATCTCAAGTTTTGAAATTTTGTGCGCTCTCCTCCAAAAATGTGCTATTGTTGCTTTAAAATAACCATTTTTTGGCAATGCGGTGGAAATTAGATCATGTACGGCTCCTATGTCACTTCCAAGATTTCAACAGATCGGGTGCTTATCTGTGTTTTTGTAAACAATGGGGTGACATGGTCTATAGGTCTGGGCAAGAATACAATTCTCGTCTGTGGAGGCAAACTTTAGTATGGAATTTCAAAATCTGTCTGAATGGTGAAATCTTCTGTCATCTGTTATGTAAAATGGATACATACGAAGTGAAGGTATTTCTAATACTTTGCTCAACTATTTTACAATTCATGTAGCTATTTGTGCACAATTGAGTGACAATATAACATATTGGGAATTTTAACATTCACCAACAATTTACACAACATGCAACAAGTTACTTGACCATATGAAATAACAGGAATAGGGCCCAGGTTAAGAATAAATAAACAAAACAAATGGTATACATCATATTGCTTTTTCACATTCAGCTGTGGCTCATATTGAAGGCACCTCTCACTCTGATGATCATGGTATCCTGGGTCATTCCCCTTGTTAAATTGGGATGAGGTTATGTAACAAAGTAACTTTAAAATTGAAAGTTAGGTACCTAACCCTGAAGGACTTGGATACCCCAATTAGTTTGGTGATTTTCCATAATCCATGACTAGAGTGTTTACATTCATGTACAACGCTAAAATTTCATTGTATTTTAACACCCACATTTAAAAAGTGTAGTGGCACAATTTCTAATGTAACCATGACAACCACATTCAAATGAGAGATTTTGGGTATTGTGAAAATCCTGGATTTTATATGATAGTGAATCTGGCAATAACTACCGGTCAAAAGTCCATCGTATCACACAATTAATACATCTATTGCATTCCTAAAATGGAAATCACATCATATTGTCCACTGAAATTTGGTAAATGCTATCAAACCATTGACACTGGTTGTAAATGTAAGAAAATAAGTAACTTTGAATTGTGTCATACACCTTTTAATTATACCGTAGTTCTTAAGACAGTCAAATCACATCTTACAAACCATAACCCCTTGTGTTACAATGTAGTAGAGCCAGCGATTTCCTGCCCGTATGGGTGTTCTTATGATGAAATCATCGCATGATTGGAACGGCCTCAATGGTCTATGGGCATGTTAGGGTTACTCAAGTGGATGTGCATGGATTACAATATTCAAGGTATTGCTACTGTGATATTTCTAGAAAGCGTTAGCTGCTCCTTTACCTCTCCTTTTTCCTATTTTGCCTCCATTTCTGCCATACGGGTCATCCCCCTAATCCTAGCTCCCTTCCCATCCTCACCTTCTCTTACACCCTTTCTATACAAACCCCTCTCTCATTAGTTTCCTTTCTTTACCCATCCTCCCCAGCAAGGACAAACCCACACCTGCACTCTGATGACCATTAGTATCATTTTTTTTATATTGAATGCTCTGGATAAAGCATACACACTATCAGAAGGATTTATTACCCCTCAAAACTCTTTATGAAATGACAAATTTGTCATTATGGGATTGCCTTAATTCCACAACACAGAAGGGAGGAATAGAATTCTACAGAATGACTCAAATGCGGTTCAGTGGCACATCACACTTTGTTCCTCTTATACACACAGGAACTTACCTGTACATGTACCGGTTATGGAGAAAATTCAACCATGAAATAAAAAAGAAATTTGTTATCAAATCTGACCAAATATCAAAATAATGCAAGTTCCATTTTTCAGATTTATATTCCAGGCCTAGCTATTTGAAATGAAAAAAGAGGTTAATTCCCCACTCATTTTTAAGGGTGTCTGTGAAGAAGAGTGCCAAAAAATGTTAAAGTGAATAGAATGTTACTCCCAATCCAAACAAATATGAAGAACATGCAATGCAATTCAGCCATCTACTCTCCTCATGACAAATTTTAGGTTGCCAGGAAACAGAAGCAATTACCACAGGGACTGAGTCCGATCACAATAGGCCTTGTTCCCCGAACCAAAATTTTAAGAGTGGTAAAATTTGGTACATAAAGCAAGCTACCATCTCAAGTTACCCTGGAAATCTTAGGACTAAAGGAGTTTGGTGTGGATGTTATGAGCGAAAAATGTGCCCCAGTTTGATCAACTAAAATACTTTTACACACAGATCATTGTGGATTACAAAATTAGGTTCTTAGCTCTGGAATCAAAACGGGTGAATATCACGCGCCCCAAAACTGATGAGGTTTTGGGGTGAAGGCCATGTCATTCGAGAGGTGCAACTAGATGCAAGGGTTGACAATCAGAAGGACGTAAAACACCTGAAGGAAATATTAAAGAATTTCTTTAATTCTGATGTACTACTGCTTTTGAGAAATGTGATGTTTAATATTTTCTACTAAGAAAATCTATTCATAACTCAAAATGTAAACATCTAATAAGCTCATATATGGACTGTAAGCAAAACATGAAAAAATTTAGTAAACAATGAACAATTTTTAATATTGAACAAGATTGTTTAAAGGAAATTCTTTTAAGATTATTCAGTGCTGAGGACGTCCCTTCTGATTGTCAACTCGATCGGGTCATACCCGTTAACAGATGAGGTGTAAACACACTGCACCATATCTGCTCAGTGTGAGGAAGATATGTGATGATTACAATTGTACATACTACATTAACAAGCTATGGTTTACTGTCTTTAACAGCATCTTTCAATATTACAGAACTGAGCTGCCATGCCACTTGATTTATATTAAATTATTGAATTGGCCAATTGTGTTAAGTTCTCAAATACAATCTTTCATGACAAAAATTGATCAGAAAATGTTGACCAAGAATAGCATCAACATACTCAATAAATTTTAAAGATGGGTCGAATGGTCGTGTTCTGGCCACGACACTTATATCATCAAAGGTGTTATATTAAAGACACTATCATGATTTGAAATAAATTGAAATGTGCAGGAATAGCCTTCAAGTGAAGGATAAGGTTCTGTAGAATGACAGAAAAGGAAGAAAACGGCAGTGTCCAAGATACGATTCTCCATTCAATTACGTGTTGTAGTAAGTGTCCCGAACGGACAGTAATGACTAAAATCTCCGATTCTTTCCTTATTAGGTTGCTTTGAGTGTATCATTTGCAGGGTATGCTAGGATACATGAACTTGTTACATACATGTAAAAATCTGATTTTTGATGATGTTTTCGATTTGGCGGATTTAGCAATCACTGATAGTGTCTTTAAAGACTGCTGAGATCGGAGATCAATTACTGATCACATTCAATTTCTTCCGACTCATCCGTGTCGCCATCACTAGCAGCATCTTCAGTTTGGCTCTGCTTCTGGCATATCAGTAGTCTTCAGGCTTTTTATTGGTACACCCTTGACATTGACATGATGTGGCGCATGGCAAGGTGACTTGTCACACAACCACAGGAAGCTGATCTCTTTCCAACTGTAATTCAAGAGATGTGAAAAGTGAATAATTTGAATAAAATTTCTGCTTTTCGTGCTGCCCATGAATTCCCAACATACTCCATAAATTTAATTTCCAAAACAAAGAATGTTGTATACAAGTTACATTTGGAGCGGCCTATAATTATTTATCAACATGTAGGTGTGCCGACAAGGTCGCAATTCCTTTTCTGAAAAAAAAAACAAAGTTTTTACAATCAATTCATTCACAGATCATATGATTATAATGTAGCATATTTTGCTTGATGCTTCTGTCTCCATAGTCTCATCTGCAAGAATTTCATGAGGTTAGTGTACAAGGTCTATGGACCACAAATTTGCGGGTTTCAAATGAAGTGTGAAACTCATTTATTAAGAGCAACAAGCAGGGTTTGCCAAATGCTTCGGTTAGATTATGCTAAATAGTCAAAAATTGCCAATATATCCAGTGTACAATAAAATGATAGTTGACCATGGTTAACATTAAGTTTGAGGAAATTGCAACTTTTTAACAATTTAATTAATCTACAAAAAAAACGCAAAATTGTGGTCCATAGTTGGTGACGGGAAGTCGCACTCTGCGTTATAAATTTGTATAGGTTGAAGGAGAAGCCAAACAAAAAAATGTCTTATATGTTGTTATTTTGTAATATTTAAAAATTATTGAATAAAAAACATAGGCTTTTAGGGCCATGTAAATATCTGAAGAGTGCACATCCACCTATATTGTAACAATCTAACTTAAACATCAGAATTTGCTTTACTTTCTTGCATGACCCAAAATTTGTGTTCTTAAAAACTGCAAAGTTAAACATTGCTAACGATTGATACACTCCGACTGATATTCTTTAGTTTGAAGTTGCATTGTATGCTCTGCATTGATGTGCACCAATAACAAACTTTTGGGAGTCCTGCACCATAGTAATATACAAAACCAAACATTGTACACAATGTGGATATGAATCACTCACCTACAGCGTGAGCCACCAACAATCTGGCAGGACACTGTACTGTCTTCAGGACTTCCTCGGGGGTGTGAGCTGGAGGAGATCACCCCAGTCAACTTCTATAGCATCCATCCTCCACACCACCATTCCGCAATAGGTGAAGGCATATCTTGTGATTGTTCCAGGTACGTCTCCAAATGGTTTGCTTGATAATTGGCGTGCACGAATGTGCTTTTTGAGGAGTCTTAGTTGGAGGAAGAGTTGTTCCGAGTGGTCCCTGATCGAAACATGGTGACCAGCAGCTTTGACATCAGAGCAGCCCTCTTGCCCATAGAGATGGCAGACAAACTTTCCAGACGTTCAACCAACTCTCAGTCCACATTTTGATGGCACTCCAACGTCTCCTAGTACTTCCTGATAGGTTCATCTTTGAAGACCAATTTGGCTGCTTGATGTTTCCCTTGCCAAAACCATACCCGCTGACTGAATCAATCCAGTTATTGCATGTAAACCAATAATTGATTTGGTATAGAGTCACCGAGGGTTGCGGATCGGTGCAAGTAATCGTACGGATATCATGCCTTTCCTGTGTGAAAGAGCAGCCAGAGAAATAGACTAGGACACTCCAAAGACCAAGATAAAAACATCGTGTCTAAACTCTTTACAACAACTGTATTTGCAAGTGTCTTGCAGCATATGGGCAATGGAGCAGCATGTGCGTGTATCGCCTCTTCATGATCACACCTCAATCTTGGTACAGGTGCAACGTGGACTTGTCCCTATCTTCTCGACGGTGCATGGCATTCCTGTCCTGTGCAAGAAACACGGTAATGCCTCGATACAAAGCAGGGGACAC
This sequence comes from Ophioderma brevispina, assembly GCA_023653785.1. Classification (NCBI taxonomy): domain Eukaryota; kingdom Metazoa; phylum Echinodermata; class Ophiuroidea; order Amphilepidida; family Ophiodermatidae; genus Ophioderma; species Ophioderma brevispina. The sequence continues at coordinate 21,763 of JAMKCH010079636.1, forward strand.
TTCTTCCACTCATTGAAAATGGTAATTCACAAGCTCTCTTTTTTCTGACCATTGGCCAAAAAATTCCTCCACTGTAGTGGAACTGGTTGTTCAGGGAGTAAAGCTGTATTCCGTTCACTTCAGTCGCAGCTCTTCGAATTCGCTCAGTGGTCTTAATACTGACTCTGGGTACAGGTCGTCACAAAATGTATAATATTGCTGTTGATGCGAGTTGCCAACTTTATATCTGGGACAGAATATACTATGCAAGCCACCAAAACTTCACTGGGATTAACGAATGGCAAGTTGTTGGACATTGCCATTCCATCTATAATCTCACACATACTTCCCTCTGGAATGTTGTCACCAATGGCGACTTCTCGACGATATCAAAACCCTCAAGTGATGGAGAAGAGTAACTTTGTTAGTTGTCAACAAGGCCCCTGTGTAGAGGATATTGCAGTGGTAGTGGACCCAAGTGAACTTCAGCATTCTCCATCCAGTGAATTTTCCTGGCATTGCCAAAAGAGAGGCCTTGCACCAGTTTCCTATCTGCCTTAATGATATTTCTTCCTGCTGCCTTGAGTAACTGTTTTTTGGCCATACTGTAAATGGTATGAACCTCGTTCTTTAGGGTGCTGAAATTTGACCGTTTCGCTTTGGAGGCGTTCCTCTGCAAACTTAATAAAAAGCCATTTCCCCCTCGGCTTTGGCTGTCTCAAATCAGTAGCACAGCAGGGTCAGCAACAACCCCATAAGAGAGCTGTAGAAGCGCGATAACCTCATCTGAATGGGTTCACCATGCTAGTAAGGTTGGACACCTTTTCACTCATCTTCATCTTGAGCAATGTCCTGGATTGATCAGTTCTCTCGGAGTCTAGTTTGCTTGGTCATGTCCGTCCGCCATATTTCTTTACATTCTCTGTTATAGCTGCCCTGGCTGGTTGGGAGGACCCACCGATGAACTGCTTGCTTTGGTGCTGTGTGATGCCTGTGAGCCTACCTTCTGTTTTGAGTCCCTGTTTGCAGTTTGTCTAAATGGTGATGTCACACTCAACCTGAAGCAAAGCCGTGGTCATCTTGACTCTGCGACACAGAACCCAGCCATAAACTGATCAATGAACACTAGGGTGGTCGTGGGTAACTCACACATTTCATGTAGTATGCCTCGACAAATATCGGGAGGATTTGGTGCGATTGTAACCAAAAAACCATGGTAGCATATGCCTCACAGACATTACAAGTGATAAATGCCAGTCTCCATCCCTGGTTTGCCTAGTGAAAAGAAGCAATTCTTCTACCATATCTATATAAGTTGACCAAAATGCAAAATGGCATTCTGCACTCTCAGTTTGCCACAAACTGTAGAAATTTGCTGTTCAACGGCTGCAAAGCTCCTGGCTTTGAATGATAGTTTGAAGTCCAAGTGGGGTAGCTCACTTGCATTCGTTGGATCAAGGCTGTGGCCGATTCAACTTCTTCTTTGCAAAGGACTGTCCATAAGCTTTGCCTCGCAGACGATGCATAGCTTCACGGTAAGCGGTGAGCACGCCAAACTTCTGTTGTAATTGATTGCCCTGAGATACTCCATTGAATAGACACATGGGCAACCAATCCAGACTCAACAAATATGTCAGAGAGCTGAATCCTTGTTAGCGTACACCTATACAGGCGACATAGGCCATCTTCGTATGGAAGCTCCGAGTCTGATAACAAAGGACGCTCTCCACACTTCCGCGGTCTCCTCCATCGAATCTCTGTGGCTTGGCATATATGGACTGTCGAAGACGACAAAACACACTGCCTGGTTAGCTGATCTGCATACTCCCAGACTCGAGTAAGTATGGTTTCAGTGTCATTTTGTTGGACGAGCATCAATGGACTGGGAGTAGCCAAGGGGGATTTAGGGGTATCATTTCAGTTAACGGGTGTTATCCAGTCCAACTTGGAAGGAAAGGTCTGGCCTTTCTATGGCCATCCGTTTAACATGAAAGAATGGTCAAGCTGAACAGGGGTTGGACCGGGTTCTTTATGGAGATTCCTTTTACGTCTCTATCTGTGCCGATGAAGGCTGGGCCATATCTTTCGAGAACTTCCTAGTATGGTTCCAGAATGATGGTGGTACCTCAATTGACCTCTTCTGGTTTTGGGGACAGAGGGTAGTGGTTGAGACTCGCCTGGTTAGCTACTCCCTCTTCGTTGGATATAATCCCATTGTGTGTGAGTGTTACCTTTACCCAGACCAAAGTCTCTTCCACCCCGAAATCACTGTTGTCCCACACAAGTGTGGTAAAAGAATTATCAGAAATTCCAGAGGGGATGGTATGTCTCCAAGTAAGAGTTGCTGTTGGGCAGGGCAGTATCGTGCTCCAATGTAGTACATGAGCAGTGCTAGTCCCAAGTCCATTAGTAACTCGATCAACTGAGCTGACCCGTAAGATGACGAACAGTCAGGATAGCGCAGCATGCTGTAGGAGTTGTAACGTTCCCCTTGCTTTCAGGTACATGATGTCTTTGGGAATAGAGGCAAGTTCTTCTCAAGACCAGGATCGGTTTCAACAAAACTCAGTTGCATTTGGTTCATCACTTACTACCCGTGACCAAGCTAACAGTGAAAAGCTGATGAGGGGACCATTTGCCTGCGCTCTGTAAATTTCAAGCATCTGGCTGCGGAGGCCATGGTACTTCAGAAGCAGAAATTGCACTACCAATAGCATTTTCACCACTTGAGATGAAAAATATAAATTTCTTAGCATCTTGCTCAGGTAAGTTGATCTGGATAGCACTGGTCTTTCAACATTCGGTTCGCGGACGCGAACTGAGTAGAAGTTGTGTCAGTGTCAGATGCCTGGCTTTGGCCTGTGAGACAATATACGCGCTCTTACTGCTCCATTGACTACACAACATTACCTAGGGTGGAGCATCGACAAATTGTAGCTGGGGGTATGTTCTACTTAATCTATCCTTCAAACGAAGTGCGGTACGACTGAGTTCTTACCCCTCTATTAGTTTCACATATTCTAAATATGTTGGTCATGACGAAATTCAAAAGCTCTGGTTTCCTTCAATCACTTAGGGTTGATGTACTTTCCCAAATGCTTATTACCTTTGCATATGGCATGCTCTCAATCGAGGGCTCTTTCTGTGGTTGACTCAGGAAACGTGTCAATCCATGTAGCAACTGCGAATGATATCTGGCTCCAGTGCTGGCAAGTCTCTACCAGTTCCTCTAAATGAATGAGGAGTCTTGGCGTGCCTTCTGTTGCGGCAGCTTCAAGTAATCTGCCTGCTGGTAGTGTTTCTCCCTTTTTCAATTTTCAACTAGCATTGCAGAAGCTTCTCACGTGTGTATTTGATCTTGTTACATATTATGAAACAGGAGGTAGCACATTTGCTCGCGCCCCGTTTCTGGTTTCCCCAGTGATGCCTCTGCCCTCGTAGCCGAATTCCGTTTTAAGGTGGTTCATCTTCACTTCAGCTACCATTAAGTGACAATAAACAAACAAAAAACAAACAAAACATAGAAAGAATAAGCCTTTCTCTAGGCCAAGTAAAAAAATAAAGAGTTGATCATAGGACGTTGAAAAAAAGTTTGTGAGGAGGCCTTTATTATTTATCTTTTTCAAGATTGCCCGCATGTCTAAGATGGCCACCATGATTATTTGAAGATTGCATTGTGTTGTTGAAAGTGTCGTATGCAAGGTTGAAGAAATTGCTCAACAGAAATAAAGGATACTCTTCAAAATAGGTATGAGAGGTCAATAGTGCTCCGATAATTTTGGTTGACTTGGTTTCCCCTGTCTTAGGCCTTTCTTTAGGTGGCGTTGCTGTATTTTTTTTAATAATCACAAATACAAAAATGATTTGTGGCGTCCAAAATCGGAGAGGGTGGGAAGATCAAATGTTTATTTCTTTTTTTACTAAAACAAAAGTGCAGGTCGTAAAATTTCCACATTTACATACATCTAAATTCATCTTAGTGCACATCGTTTACAAATTCCAAATGTCAGTGCATGGATTAATGTAGGTTTAAAATTTCACATCAGATCAAAGTATTACTAATTCAGCCATTTAAATTGGTGAGAGGGAAAATGTGGTGCAGTGGATCAGCGTTCGCATCGTAAGTTATAAGAAAAAGAAGGTGGGCTGAACCTTCTGTTAACAATGAGCACTTGGGCAAGGCAAGGCAGATGGGCACTTGCATGAAAGAACACCATTTTATTACAATTTGGTAGATTTCTCAAGGGTCAAAATTCTAAACGTGTTGGAATCAGCACAATGCAAATAAATATTTGTACTCTTGGAATGAATTCTCATTGACTCTTTTAAATGACATGTTAATACCATCGGCACCTGTGACTCCAAATTAAATTGTCAGCGTGGGCACTGGCCCACTCCCACGACTGACGCCACTGCAGGGAGGTATCAAGTGTGGTTTTAGTGATGGAAAAAAAAGGAAAATCTCAAAAACAAATAACCAATACATTTGGATAAGTGAAATCCTTTCAGGTGGGGACAAGTAGGAGTTATGGTTGCCATGCATGAGAAATTTACACCGAAACTTTACACCCCCCCACACACAGTCATACACATCAACACCACACACGTACACACATTATTACATGTATTTGACTTTCCTGGTATGTACTACTATTTTAGAAAAATGCGATTTTCCAAACTATGTGATCAATAGCATAGCAGGATCAACTTCCATTCACCCCTGCCTGGCTACCCCCATCAGCCATGTTGAGGGACCCTGCCAGGCTGCTGATAAGGAACTGATAACACTGCATTGGGGGAAAGGCGGAATGAATTCAAAATTGAGATTTAAAGTGTTGTCAACAATTCCAGGATTGTAGGTGTTCCAATTTCTTCAAAATGCTGTATTGGATTTGCATGTAAGATTACCCAATACATGTAGGCAAACAAGCACATAGGATAGTTAGACCAACGGTTTTTTTTAAATGACTTTTTTAGGCAAGTCGGAGGCTGTGGATCATTGAAATGCCCCCTTTTAAGAGTCTTGAGGAATTATACACAGGTGTTTGAGAGTCTCATATTATGACCAAAACCACAAAACAAAAAATTATGCAGGCGACACCACTTTTGGACAATTGATTTGGAATATTTAGTGACTAAACTACATTCTGTGTAAATTTTACGAAATTCATGCGGGCAAATATGATTTTTCTTAAAAATATAGTTTTCACAGTATCTTTCACCTTTCATGGAGGCGAGAATGGGCATATCGAGGGTTGCTATTAAACATCAAATTTATGACCTTTCTAGAGATATATGGCAAGATTACCGCAAGGGATTGTATCTGATTTTTGCAGACATGATAGCTCTGCATGTCCCTACTTAGATAAGTTGTGTGGGCCAGCGGCTTAAAAGTGACAGGAGGATTTTTTTATAGGATACGAATTTCTCTAACATTTCATGGATTCGCGTTGTTAGACCGCCAGCCTACCGAGACATTTCGAAGGTTTATTGGACAAAAAGGTGCAAAAAGAAAATGAAAACCTGTTTTGAACTGCTGCTATCGTAATCGTTCCCCATAGAAAACCATGCTTTGACTTTCGTCGTGCACACAGAAAGAAAGAAAAGCAACTACATAAATATATAAAGCCCGGCGTATGGCGGGTTTATCATAAGGTGTGATCGATACATCTCAAGGTAGCATTCCAAAATGTAAAAAACCGGGGGGGTTTGAGCAAAGAGTTGGGGGCGCTTCTATGGGAAATTCATGTCCAAACAGTGTTCTGTGTTAGGCATGTTGGAAATTATGCCTCCCAGGCCATTGAGCCAAACCCCTCAGGATTTCAATGTCGTAGTTGCTGCTGGGAGTTTTCAACCTTGCATGACGGCAAGAAAAAAAAAATAGGCGGTCCTAGCTGTTGTGATTATCAGCTTTATTAAAAGTAGTAGTACTGTTTGAAACCTAGTTTCATGATTACCGTTGTAGTGCAGTAGCCGCTAAACAAGGATGAAACTGGGTTTGCCAGGCCAAGCTACCACCACCACCAAGTTCGGTGAGCATACAACCCTCCACCGCCAAGAAAAAGGTCTTCGTGTCGTCGAACAGTCGACACACACAGAACATGGCCATATAAATAGATCAATGAAAAACCTTAGAACTCAAATCCCTGTTCAATGAACAAATTGGTTATGATGTACCGTCTGGGCAAATAGAACCTCTCAGAAGCGCACTGATTCACAACTCTATAAACTTATAAAAAAATAGGATTTGCGGGTTCTAGGATTTGCGATCACTAACAATCAAAGAATATAAGCTGTTGTCGGCCACTCCATAAAAAACTTAACATATTAAACCATAGTAAGACCACACATACACACAACGGATTGCTGGTCCTGCCAGGATAAAGTATGTCGCGGGTCCCAAAAAAAAAGAAGCGCTAAAATGAAGGAATCTGTAAGAGTATTGCTGATTATAGTGGCATGCTTGAGCTTATACCCTCAGGTACCCATAGTGATACCTGCCTGGGTTTTTGGGGGGGACGTAAAGTTTTTTTCCAAAAGAAATATGTATAGAGGGTAAAGCCCCCCCCCGGATATAGAGGGTTACCTGGTAAATTGCAAAGTGTGCTTGCTGTTGCATGTAGTGAACAAAAAAAACTAGGCCGATTTGCAGGCGCTGGGCATATATTACATGTACCCCCCAAAAGGGGCGTTCGGGTTAAAATTAAAAGATTCTGAATTTTTTTGTGGTTGTGGTGTCTGGTTGTCACGTAACCCCCTGTCCTGTTTTCAGTTTAAAAAGGATTTAACCCTAACACCACCAAGGCACTTTCCCAAGGGGACCACTGACATCTCACAAAAAACCTACAGGGAAGGATATCTATCACATATAAATCATGAAATCTCACAAAAATCACCACAATTTCAATTCTTGACTAGAAAAATCACTGAATCTCACAATACATTGTGTAGCTCACAGTATAAGAATTAATTATATTAAATACCCACTGAATCTCACAAAAAATCACACTGGTGTCCATGCATTGTAAACCACTGAATCTAACAAAATCTCACAAATAGCTTATTGCCAGAGTGAGTGTTTATCACGAATCTCACAAAGTTATCAAAATAGTACCACTGGTGTGGTTTTGTGAGATTTTGTGGGGTTAGGGTTAATAGGTTTCACTAATTCATAGGGTGTCAGAGAAAGTTATTTTCAATTACACGAACAAATTAGATTTATCAAAATCTCTGAATCGGCCTTTATAATAGGGCCTACAAAATCACTTTTTGAACAAAAAAGTGGTTAAGTCAACAACAACGGTCTTGTTGAGTGTTGTGACTCCCTTTTACGTGATTTTAGCCTCCACTGTCAAAGCAGTAGTCCCAAAAATACAAAAATATGCAGGGAGAGTGGGGTATATGCTACACTAGTAGTCTAGTAGATAATACCAGTTCCCTGCAAAAATCGTTGCCAGCGTTTTTACACTTGATAACACGTAGCAACACAGTACATGTCTGGGGGTATTTACCAGCTTGTTTAAATGAGTAGCACGATTTTTCTTGCTTCTTCACAGTAGTTTTGTTGAGTCCTTTATCCATTTTTCACTTTAATAGATATAATTTTTCACTATAGGCCGCCCTGTTCGAAGCAAGTTTTCCCTAGTCCCAATAATTGGGACTTCACATGGATTTCTTTAACAGTATGGATTTAAACAGTCTATATGTGAAGTCCCAAAACATTATGTGTATAAGCTATGACATTTTTGTGTAGCTTCCAATTTCGCCACTGGACAAAAGGTCACCTCCACAATTTTCATAACACCGGTGCTTTTGCTAAACACTCTTCTACCTGTCGCACCAGGAATTATCCAATTTTAAATCAGGTGAAAATACAAAGCTAAAGCTTTCATTAAGCACCTGGCAATACAAAATCAGGAATTAGTCACCGGTCAGAATCTTAAGGACAAGTCTTGAAATTTCATAAATTCAGTCAGAAAAAGTGATGAGAGATATTTAGGTGACTATCTGTTGTGATAACAACCCTAGGAATACTTTCAAGGTGGACTCAGGTAATATTTATTTGCATGATGCGTGAAAATTATTGGAGAATTTGAGACAAAAATTTTTTGTCATATCATTCACAATAATTGGCTGACCTTACATGGATAAAGGGATTAACAGCGATAATACGAGAGAGTCGAAAAAAAAAAAATGTGGAAATTGCATTTTTAAACTTATAAATGGGATAAGTGTTGTGTACAATTCCATATAACTGCTTTAATGTAGAAACAAACCTCCAAATAGTGAAAAAATGAAGGATTTGGAGGTAATTTGTCATACCGTCACCCGAAAATAGACATTCTGCGACGGCCGTCTCAAAATCTTACACTAAACAGCTGATTGTGGTTTACACCAGTACATAATAGACAAGTCCAATAGGTTTGTGTTGAGGTCAAATTGCATTGATCATGGCACAATATCAGCTGAGAATCTGAGATAGTCACCGGGTAAAGGCTTTTTTGATCTCACGTCAGAATTTTGATACGCCGATAGAAATTACCGAATCAGATATAAGTAAAAAAGTATTGCCTTGTCTTTAATACAAGGATTTCAAGCCAACCCACTTGCAGATTATGTTCGCATATCCGTCGGGCCAGTAACAAAAATTAAAAAATAGGAATTTTGATTGATTTTTTCGATGGTTCGGATTAGGAAATCGCGCCTACTCCTTTAAAGTTAATGGCCTTATTAATGACATATGATAATTGTACATGCTCAGCAGGACTACTTTCCCTAGCTACTAGTTGTTAGGTGTGAAATGGGCCGAGCCACTCGTTTTTGTGTCTGATCCCAATTTATTATTTATGTGGTGTGATACTCACAACAGTTTAGCTTGCGTGACCACTCTTCTCAGCTGTCTGCAAGGTCTGCTTTTATATCGCAATCCACTTGGGGGATTACAAAGTTTAACGATTAAAGTGAAAGTTCCACAGCAACTTGAAATATCGGCGGCCGCTGGCCAATTTTAATTTTGTACCCCGTGTGACAGCTTTCCCCAGAATTAACTGTGGTACGGTAATGCATCATGCCTTATCTATGCAAGTGGCCTATATGTAAAAGACAATTGATAACAAGTTTAAATAGATGCTTCCTCGCTTTAATACCCCTCCAAATGAGATGAGGGCCTTAATTTGTTTTACCTGGAAGGGTCCTGTTGGACTCAAAATAAAACAATGATCAACTTCCAGATTCCAACATGCTATCCTTGTTACCGGACGCATTGCAGATGAGTGAGGACCGTAAATTTTAAAAGTTGAGTACATGGACCCCTTCGCTATTTTTTTATTTCGCTAAAAGCGTAGGCCAGTGGCTAAAGCATGACGAAATCGGTGTTTATTAAATGAGATGCAAGCATGTACATGTACGTTTGTTCTTACCACTGAATGCAGCAACAAAATAAACGAGGGCTAAAGGCGATTAGCCCTCAGTTTTCACAAACTAGCCCCCGTGGAAATTTTGGCCTATGAAAATGCACTATGAGGGCTACTTTTTGGCAGCATTTGCTCAAATAGCCCCCTGTGGCCCCCAAAGTATTTTGTCCCCGGAATGAATGCGTATGTACGCGTAGGTGTCAAATAAACGTCAACGATTCTTCTGTGGCGCGTTACTATAGTGCATGAGTGCTTAGCACGATTCGTCACAATTGTATTCATTGTGTCGTTTACATAGGCCGCTTGCAATTATAAGGCATGATTTTGCCATACCAGCCGTTTTTTTGGGGAAAGCCGTCACCCGTGGTACAAATAAAATGGAAACGGGCCGCGATATTCAAGTTTGACTGGCGACTTTTACTTTTTAAAAATCGTCATTTCTTTCTTCTTCAATCGCCAAGTGATTCTGGAATAAACTGTGGACCTCGCAAGACGCTGAAGAAGATTGTGGTCACGGCAAGCTCGGTTTGATATCACAGCCTAAATAATAATGCTATGGGATCCGACACAAAAACGTGTCGCCCGGCCCATTCCCCCCAATCACACCTAACAATCCCCTAGATAGGTGGAGCATCTTGCTTCGGACAAAGGGGGCCTATAGTAAAAATTAAAAATGATAAATCCACGTGACAAATATAGGACACACAAAAGTCCGCCACCACTGAAGAAGAGGATGAATCATGCTAATTAGGCTAAGTATGATCACTAAATGCACCTTTAAATAAAGCAGGAAAATGACACATACATCATAATTTGTAATGTAAGACTAAGAAGGTGCAGCTTTGGTGTGACAGATGTTTTGTAGGGCAGGCACAAGGCCGGAAATATTTTGTATTGTTTTGTGACCACCACCCTGAAATTCGTGGCCTTAGCCCACGTATTGATAATCATGAATATTAAATGACCAAACTCCAATCATAGACGCTGGCAACAAGCATGCAAGTCATGAAATTAATGAAGTTGGCCTACCAGCAATATTATATGACTGTTTACACTAGTCTACTGTTCGTAAATTTACCTGATTCTTGATGCATAGGCCTCCTGACTTAAGTGATTTCTGTTGTCTCTTCTCCTCACAAGCCTAGCATGTTACATTGCAAAATTTCTCATAGCACTTCCGATGGTAGTGTTAAAACAAAAATATAAATTTGAGTTTTAGAATACCAGACAGTAGATTTCATTAAAAGAACCCTACTACAGAATTAAGAATACCTTTTAAATTAAGTAATCTGTTTACCTGGTTCTGCAAATTGCAATTTCTAGCTTTGAGATAAGCTGGTGAGTCCCACGCAAAAAGGATTCCAACCTGTAGTGACCTGCACATCGCATAAACCCGTGTACAGAGATCGAAAATGCTAATTAAATTAAGCGCTAATGAATCCCCGCTATGACAATACAAATTTACCGCGCCCATTGTTACGTAAGAGATTCGAAACAAAACTTCGGAACCGATCGGATCCCTTCGCCAGTGGATGTCAGCGACCTTGGCTGGGTCATTACGCCTGCGCGATGCGATTCTATTCATGTGCTTAATTTCCGAAGTTCACTGAAGTTCAGTATATTGCTGAGAGGTCGACCCGATGCCAATGATTTTTCCACCGTTGCCCGATCTGAACTTTAAAATTTTTTACATGGTTTTAAAAGGAAAAAACAACCAATATGCTAAGCCCGATGAAAATCTTGCGATATACCTGGAAATATTTTAGATTTTAAAGTTTACCTGCGTGACCGATGTGCACCATCTCCAGTGGGCACGCGCCTTGTATGCGAGTGTAATTCTTTTTGAGGTAAGTCACGCGGAACCATTAGGTATTGGAGTTAGTCAGCCCGTAATTTTACATCCGTATGCATGCGACACAGGGCGGCGGGGGGGCGCAATTCAAACATTTGAAACGGCATTCGACTGCAGAGAGCGCTGCCACTTCAAACTCTCTGGGACTCCGATGGAATTTAGCATGAGTTGAATTGGTAAATACTGACGTTGCTCCACTCTGCCACGTTGCTGCCAAATTCAAGCTCAGTTGGTCCTCATGATTCAAGCGCATTTACCTTCTTGGCAGCCTAGTTTTCTTCCATCTTGCTGCCAGGATACAAATTTAACCAAGATCAACGTAAAAACTATTTTGTCCTTGACCTCTTTTCAACGTGCATAACGCAGAAATCCGGCACACTCTTCCAATCGGCCGAGCTGTAGCCTCGGCTTCGACGCCATTTTTACATCAGCTGACTCTGCCGACCAGACCTCGTTAATACAAGGTGCGTGATTGGCCGAAGCCGACGAATGGCTTTTCTACGACTAATGTTGATTGGAATGATTACATATGACATCATCTAAATGTGATAATATCGCTGTGTTTTTTCACTTTATTCAGAAATTTTTTGCAGCATTTTTTCTATTAAATGTGCAACTTTATGAATTGACACACCCGATCATATTTTTTTTAATTATTTTGTAATTATGGGTGTCACCCAATATTAGTTTTTCCCAGGAATTGCACCTAAAAAACAGCTTTTTCTGCTTGTGTTATGGTCCGCAACTAATCCAATTCGTCATGGGAGTGCAACAAAGTCGTATCTGCATTTTTCAGATTTTAAAGGGGAAGCATTTTTCGTGTTTCCTTTCTTTTGTGACTTTTCAAATGAAAATAAATATCTTACACACTATAAAAATCTATTTTTAAAGTATCTTATAATATTTCCTTTCCCACTTAAAGTCGACTAATTAGACATAAAGGGTGATGCCAGTATCCTTTAGAGGTGAATAATGTGCACGAGGTCGGAAAAAATAAATACTGGGGGGACGAGTCGCAGCCGAGGTCCATTATTTAATTTTTCCGGGCCGAGGATGGGATACGTATAGCCCATAAAATAAACTGCAAACCCTTTATTTTCTATTCTATTATGAAAACAGCGTGATATAATGAGTAAAAATGCATTCGAGACCCATTATTGCAGAAAGATGGGCAGTAAACTGAACCAATCAGAAGCTGCATTTTCCTAATGGGCAGTAGAGGTAAAGAATTCAGAAATGGCTAATTAAAAATGGCGTAACTACACTATAATTTCCCGTGTCGTGCAAAAGTCGATATCTCACGTTACGAATTTGTTGCACAACACGGAAAAATTCAATTTTGAGTGCACAAAGTCGTATCTACCCTAATTAGGCCTCATTAGCGAAATAACTCTGCAATAAATTGAGCCGTATATACTGAGATCTATGTTAAATTTACGCGTATTCATGACTAAATTAATAAGTACTGGGCGTTAATATTGAGTGGGGAAAAAGGTCGTATCTACATTTTGTGATATTGTTTTTAAGCTTTTTTGTGCCGAAACTCGCATTAGCAAACTAAAATTAGCATAAATTGTTAAAAAAAATTAAATTGTTTTTTCACAAACTATTTTGGGAGCTTTTTTACTTATACACCTTTGTAAAAACCCTCGCTTACAAGAAAGAAACATGGTCGTATTATACCTACTAGTTTTCACGTGTCGTTCAACAACGTCGTATCTACCAGTTACGACTTTGTTGCAATCAACAGAAATTCAATATGAGTGCAACAAAGTCGTATCTACACCAAAACAGGGGCCTACGTGCGCTTTTAATACTCGCAATAATTGAGACTGTCACTGAAATTGATATCCAATAAGTTGTAATGATCTACTTTTCATAATTATACAAATAACTCATTTTCGGCCAAAAAAATGTAGTTACGAACTTTGTGCAACTCACATGAGAATGGGGCATTGACTTCTTTGACCTTTATCTTGGTAAGTAAATCATTAACATAACCAATATTATATTTTTCACACCATTTAAAGCTCCCATAGAATCTGTACTGATGGGACACAGCGCCACCTATACCGTATCCGCATCGCTAATTGGCGGCTATTTCTTGACATGCGCTACGTCATGGGACTCCCTAGCAGCCAGACGCTGTGTTTAAAGGGCTCCGGGGCGATAAAACTGAAAACAAGGAATGAAAAAACGGTTTCGCGGTACCTGGATATCGCGAAAACGACGAATACAGTTGTCGATCTGATGTTAGAACATGGGTTCCTGACAAAAAAAGACCCATTAATCAATATTTTGTAAGCATGGCTGAGGCATGATTTGGAAGCAGCAATCGAGCAATTGAGCCAGCTAATAAGGTAAGGAATTTTCACGATTTTCACGTTTCGTCTTTTTCTAGTATTAAACCTATATTATAAAACTAGTCAGCTAAATATAATTAGTTAGGAATATTTTGGTGCGTTAAATCGTTACGATAGCCCCAAGTATTTTGCGCAATATCCAGAGTACAAAAAATCCAAATCCAACGCGATTGACGGTCCGGATATGTTAAAAACAAGTTGTTGTGTAAGTGTCAGCCAATTGGGTAGACGTTTCATATAGAAGTTCCCATTGATGCAAAGAGGTATTACAATTGATTTTTTTTTTCTTTTTTCCACGCCTTGCGCTGTATGGCGTTGTGCAGTAGCGCTTGACGGAATGACTAGCAATACCTCATTTGCTATTCAATGGGACTTCTATATGAAAAACGCCTACCTCATGGGGCATGTACCGTCGAAAACTTGTGAACTCCCTAGCGCAGTGAAGATTTGCCAGGTCGCCCGTGGCTCAAATCATGGGCGGCGCTGTGTGCCGAGACGACACGTAAATGGTTTGTTTTGGGAGTCCTCTTTCTACCGCAATAATTTGCAGGTATTTAAAATTATAAGTCAGCAGAAAAACTTTCATTGTGCCCCCTGTACCAATTAGTTTCCTTTTTTTACCATTTTACTCATTTTTGCCCTACCTCAAAACTGATGACGCGTAAGTGGTCCCAACTATTCATTTGTGGAATCCTTATGACTAGGCGGCCAATATGGCATACCTTTCAAACCTGAGTGGGATATTTTAAATTTTTGAACCTGTGTAAACTTTAAATACACAATTTTAAAGGTGCTTGTTCCGATTTATGTGTTATTGTATTCTCTTTCGATATGATAGCCTGGCACTTTCGCATACACCCCATCATTACCGTGGGAAAACAAACTTGCGTTTGATGGTAGGACGCATAATGCATGTGGCCAAAGCCCTATTCAATACTGTGCTAAATTGATGGTTAACCACTAAAAAACGGGGTTGATTTTTGTTTATAGCTGGGAATGGAATGGATTTGAGGGCTCAAATTCTAGGGACGACAATGGGAAAAAATACGGCGTTTGATCTGATATCAAAATCGATACTACTTCTGGGTAAATTGGGGGGGGGGGGGCAAATAACGGCGAAGTTCGGAACACGCACCTTAAAGAGTACTAACTATCCAGCAGCTGGACCTAGAGGGTTTACACTAACTACCAATGGTGGTAAACCTTTTCTCTAGTGGAGGAGTGAACCGAAATCTTTAAATAAGGCCCCTATTGATATTCTGCTTCTGTTCTAATATCCAGTGGTACCAAAATCAAGCATCTGGGTATTCAGACGCCATACATGTATGTGTGTGTTACTTCTCAGTGGCGGATAAGAGTCAGCAGTGTCAACAGCTGTTGACAGGGCCCCCTAAAAATTACTCTAAGGGCCCCCCCTCGGACACACCTAAGTCGCCACTAAAGTGCGATATTGCGTTGATTATTGACGCTAAAGGGCCCCACCTTAAACTGCTGCTAGGGCCCTTTGCCTTAAATCCGCCACTTGGACTTCTCTTCTAATGGAAGGTTGCTACCCCATACCCATCACTTTAGTCACTAAATACATCCCGATGGTGCTTGTGAAAAGGAGCATTACATTCTCAATTGGCAATTACATGCACTACTGGGGGTAGGAAACACATAGAGGGGTGATAACCTTTAACCTTTAAAGATCACCTGTCTTTGACAATAATAACAATGTCGTCTGCTCCTGAAGTCTGTCATGATGTTTAATGCAAGTCAAGGTTGATTTCAGTGGTACCGTTATGCTTTAATTTTTATATTTTCAGGCTAATGGACTAGAATACCTCTAAATTAATATCATTACAATTGAGTGTAGAAGCTGGAATATTTACAAACGGCATTTGAAAGATAGAGCTGGCCCACTCAGGCTAATGTCAGTAAATGCAAACGCAGTGTTTATGGGCAGAAAAATCATGGAAATCAGAAATGGAAAATATAGATCTTCTTCAAGTTGAACGTGATACAAACGTCTTGGAAGAGGAAATGTTGAGGTAGATTTGTGTATTTTTTTTATGTTAAAAACATATAAAAACAGATCAGAGAAAATATAAATGCACATCAGTGATTTGCTAATCACATTAATCGACCAAAACATCAAAAATTCAGATTTTTTCACGAATATCACAAATCGGTAAATTCCCAAATTACCCTTCAAGTAATAAGACCAAAATCAACTAGAAGGACATTTTTTGTCATCACTGTCCGTATAGAAACTTAATACAACACCTAATTGAACGGAGATTCAATCTGGAACACTGCTGTTTTGTTTCCTTTTCTGTCAATCTATCAGTTGGAAAAAATAACGTATGAGAATGACACAGACACATCCGTCACTTTAAATATGTTAAAAGTTATCCCTTCAAAATTCATATATTTTGATTCTTTTGGGCGAATCACTGGTAGTGTCTTTAACATTTAAGTGACCAAGGGGGGGGGGTCCCTATGGACCCCAAAAATTTGTTTTTCGCGCTGGCCGCTTTACGCGTGGGGTTTTTGCGCTGATTTGTTTTTGTAATTGTCTGACTTTTAAATGCGCTTCTTTTCATATCAAAATAATGAAAATCGGCCAAGCCGTTAATGAGTTAATTAATGGGGTCTCATGGACCCATGGATCCCCCCCTTAGGCACTAACGGAATTCATCTGAGAATTTTAAAAAAATCAAAGGACCAAAGCCAATTTTTTTTTGCTGATATAAAGTTCACACATACATGTAGGGAAACAATTATTAGTAACATTAAAAATAATTAACCCTTTATGTGCTGAAAACAAACAATTTCATCATGTACGTTGCTAAACCGTTACTGTACAAACTCTATGGGAAAATGACGTGTATTTTGCAACACCCGTAAAAAATACAGGATTCCCTAAAACTGCTGGTTTTGTGTTAAATATAAGTAATTTGGGGCTTCTAGAATAGATATCAACATAAAATTAGTTTTCAAAATGTTTGATGTAAGCGCAAGGCTCATTTGAATTTTCCGTCTTTTTGCCCAATTTTCGCGTGTTTTGAAAACAATGTTATGCCCCTAATTTGCACCCAAAATAACAAATCTCATTTTTTATTGCTGATTTGGGGTTGTCTTATGATCCTTCACATGTGGTATAAATTTCGTGCAAAAATTCCCTCGGGAAAGTGGTTTCCTTAGTGTGGGGTCCCATGGAACCCCCCCCCCCC
Source organism: Ophioderma brevispina (assembly GCA_023653785.1). Classification (NCBI taxonomy): domain Eukaryota; kingdom Metazoa; phylum Echinodermata; class Ophiuroidea; order Amphilepidida; family Ophiodermatidae; genus Ophioderma; species Ophioderma brevispina. The sequence goes on from JAMKCH010079636.1 coordinate 38,588, forward strand.
CCTTGGGCACCAAGGGGAGTGAAAACCCCTTGGTCTTAAATTCCACGATCAGTACCACAAAATGAATAAACCTTCTAGTGCATGGGCCAAAATACGAAATCATCCTATTCATGCATAAATACATCAGTCTGGACTGGTTTACCCCAAGTGTCGGGTAGTGCAGGGATAAGCAACTACAGGGATAAGCATGCACAGACATGCACATTTTTAGTTTGGAACAATTTTGAGATGTACTTCAAGATAATGTCCCAGTATCCACACAATTAGGCAAGCAAATGCCTATACACATTAATGTGTGTAATGAAATCTGGGAACAACGAAAGTTGAAGTTAATAGTTGACATTCAGTGCCGAAATGATGACAATTACCCATGATATAAACACACATATGATATTACATTTAATGTTAATGGTATTTGATCTGGTGGTCATTGTATCTCCAGGAGGGTTGGATGTTTTGGGTGAATCATCAGCAGTTGCCATGGTTTCTGTTTGTTTGTTTGCTTTCTCAGCCTTCTCAGTTATTGTAGATTCCACTTCAGGAGCCATCGAAATTGTTCCATTTACTTTGCTTGTAATTTGTTTCCTAGATACTTCAGTACGAGTGGTTTCTTGGCCGCCTTCTTCGCGATCCCCAACTGTTGTTGCTTCTGTCGTAGTGGTTGAATTAGGTAGACCAACCGTAGAGGAAGGAGTCATCCCCTGTGTGGTAGTTCGCTGAACAGACGGTGGTAGTGGTGGATGTGATGAGGAGGATGATGGTGATGACGATGTATTCTCATGCAGTGTTGCTACTACCTCTGACATCTGTGTAGTAGATATGCGGTCCGGAGGGGCAAATGGACCATTGCAATAGTGTGCATCACAACAATACATAGTAGCTTCTATGCCTATTGGTATTCCAATAGTTTCTCCGAAGTCAAATTTTACGAATGTGCCCATTTCGACTTCTAAATGCTCGCATGCGTTCTTATTAAAATACTGGCGTGGAAGATCACAAAAGCGGCCGAAAATATCGTAAGGTATACCAAACAAAGGACTAGCCGGCACTGAAAGTATCTGAAATAGATAGGAGTAGTATTATGAATTTAAAGAATATGATATGAAAAATACAATAAAATTAGTGGCTACATAATTTAATAGAACGGCTTTCACCCAAGACCCCATCTGTAAAGTTTCGCGCCGATATTTCACCCCGTTTTTAAGTAAGAGCTAAAAACGTGGTTTGTAATTCTCATATAGTACTGTGCAAAATTATTATTTGTCAACCAAAATGGGGCATATCTTTGTTCATAACATCCAAATCAAACATCCTTTAGCCCTAAGATTTCATAGAGTAAATGAGAAAAATAGTAGCTAAATTTTGACCACTTCCGGTAAAATCTGGGGTCCATGGGGACGAGGCTATTAGCGATCGGACCATGGACCTTTAATTTACTTAAGCCCTTAAAAATGTTTCCCGTAGCAGTGGCTCCTAAATGTGCGGAGGGAGGGCGTGATTGTAATTGTTTAATAGCACAATTAGGCATATCATCCATCAAAATTTAAAGATTGAAAACATATATCAATTTAATAAAATTACCAAAATTCCAAAAGGTGAAAAGGGGGTTACTAGAATCTGATTTGTGTATGTGGCTTTATATATATTCCATAAGGCATCAAAGGTCCGTATGTGTGCTTCTGTGTATGTGTGTGAGTGGGAGAGAGGGGATAGAGAGGGGGATAGATACTTACTGCACAAATTCCACTGCTACAGAGTTGTCTCTTAACAGACGGATGTTCAGGGTTAAAACCATCATCAGTGCATGCTGTCGCCAAGTTTCATTTTGGCCACCAGTGTTAACAATGGATTTGCTTGTGTCGGTTGTTGATGGGGTAGTATGTTTCGAGCCTGTACTTGGTGGGTGAAATAATCCCGTTACAATAACTGGAGCCAAAACAGGCAAACTTCGGCCCGGATCATATTTGGGATTCCAAGAGTCTGAGGCCCAAAATTCGAGAGTGTTAGCAACCAATCTCCGTTGAAATTATTGACATCCTTCCAGTTCCTATCCTTCATTGTCGCATTGACGAATCATTTGATTCGGTATACCCAATGCAGGAAAGGCAGGGGGGAAATACTTATGGTCTGAAGAGGGAAAGGGAAGAATAAATATCATATTTGAAAACGATACCATGTTTTGATAGATGATTTTTGTTGTGATGGGGAAACTACATGATCATAGAAAAAGTGAAATACACGTAAACATAGGTCGGAGTACAGACTTCGAAAAAGGTTAATAGGTCTCAGTCTTACCAGCTGGATTTGTTGTTTGATGTGGGCTGACTAATTTACAATTTGTACGTATGTATAAATTATGATCGCCATTTAAAAAACAAAATTCTCATAGTTTGTGAAACAACAATAGTAGTGTTTTCAGTTTTTATTTGCGGATTGGGGTGTGCTCTAATGACCATCAAATGGGTATACGATTCGTGCAAATTTCGTGGTTTCTTAGTGTGGGGTCCCATGGACCCCTTTGGGTACAAACGGGAGTGAAAACCCCTTGGTCACTTTAGTGGTATGGTAGAAATATCCTAATCAAAAAGTTATTTCTTAAAGAAACTGATTTTCTGTTTGTGCATCAACCATGGAAAATCCAAAAATGCTAATTACCACGTTTTAATGACGTTAATTCCTTAGCAACGCATTTTGGTTTTAGTTACGGGTATTTTGCAAAAAAAAAAAAAAAATAGAAGCACTTTTTTCTACAAAGTAATACACCATGGTATTTTAACACTTAACGGGGGACATGGCGTCATTTTCATACAATATTATCATTATTGCAATCACAGCGCATAGTTTCTTTGAATACAAGCAAGTGATATACCAAAATGTTTGGTATGATGAGCCTTTTTCAAATATATTTGTCTCGGATCATATCGACCTCCGGTATGCTAATTAGCAGGGTCAAAGATCACGGCACCAAAAAAATCAGAAATTGAAAATGACAATTTTGCCCCCCCCCCCCATTTATCTCAAAAATAGAAAGTTATTTGAACATAGTTTGTCTCTTAAACAATTACTATGGCCATGATCTGTGATCCTATGAGAGCGTTTACCAAAATTATATTCCGTGTTGCCATGGCAACCGTTCAAACTTCTCTCGCCATTTTTACTGCTGGTGGCATACAAAAATCAATGCAACTCAAGAACTAAATGGTTTTATACAAAATCCTCTCATAGGATCACAGTATGTACACTACTCTAGTTTTGTGCCAAATTTGAAGTCAATAGGTCAAACCGTTTTTAAGATAAGTGGGGGGGCAAGTTTGCAACCTTCGAAAAATAGCAAAAAAAGATATATGTCAATAAAGATCCAGAAGCGTTTTATTGACCCCAAAAATTTGTTTTTCGCGCTGGCCGCTTTACGCGTGGGATTTTTGCGCTGATTTGTTTTTGTAATTGTCTGACTTTTAAATGCGCTTCTTTTCATATCAAAATAATGAAAATCGGCCAAGCCGTTAATGAGTTAATTAGGCACTAACGGAATTCTTCTGAGAATTTAAAAAAAATCAAAGGACCAAAGCCAATTTTTTGCTGATATAAGTTCACACATACATGTAGGGAAACAATTATTAGTAACATTAAAAATAATTAACCCTTTATGTGCTGAAAACAAGCAATTTTAGTGTGGACATTGTGTGCAAACTCTAGGGGAAAATCATGTGTATTTTGCAACACCCGTAAAAATACAGGATTCCCTAAAACTGCTGCTTTTGTGCTAAATACAATGTAATTTGGGTCTTCTAGAATAGATATCAACATAAAATAAGTTTTCAAAATGTTTGATGTAAGTGCAAGGCTCATTTGAATTTTCCGTCTTTTTGCCCCTAATATCCAGCCGAAATAACAAATGTAGTTTTTATTGCCGATTTAAGGTTGTCTTATGACCCTTCACATGTGGTATACATTTCGTGCAAAAAATCCCTCGGGAAGGTGGTTCCTTGGGGAGGGGTCCCCCTCCCCTTGGACACTAACGGGAGTGAAAACCCCTTGCTCACTTAAGTGTTAAGGTTGATACCTCATCAGTTATGGAGATTAGTGTTTGGTGTTAGTATCCAAAATAGAATCCAAAACGCAGCTGAATCTATTATACTTTAGTTGCCTTCTGTAATGTACTTTAAAGGGGCATAGGCTGTACTCAGATGATAGTATTTCCCTAAATTTGCACTTGTACAGAATCTACCGATAACGTGTCAGAGGTTAATAAATAAATGAACTAGGCTTTCCGATGATACTACGTATGTTAGATATATTGTACTTACAAATTCAAAATGGCGGACACAATCATGGTCAATATTTTTTTAATTACCCTGCCCTGTTATGTATTATGTACTGTAAAAGGTTTGATTTTATGTCACTGTAAAATTACCTCGCTGTCGAATATATGCTTATACCACAGCTAAATCAGAGAATTCTGATTTTAAACATACTTTTGTTTACTTATGAGTATGAGAACGTTAAATCTCCTTAATATCTTCCCTTAAGTGACAGTCAGCTTCGGTAAACAAATTATTTGGGTCTCACAATTCCTCCCGATTCCGTGGTTGTATAAGGGCGCCATGAGAACACATTTCATGATATTAAATAATAAATCTATTTAAAACAATTGAATCACGAATAAATGATAGCGCATGGATTTGACATAATTCCACAATTAATATCGGGAGTTTCAATAACCTGACCAATCTGACACCCTTTTTTTCTGGCACACTTATGAATTCGGAAACTTTAACGGAATAAACACGTGCTTTATTCCGTGAAGGGTTTTGGAATTCATATGTGTGTCATAAAAAAAGTATGTCAGATCTGTCAGAAAAAAGTATGTCAGATGGGTCAGATTATAAAACACCCTCCTCTACTCACTGCGCATTTCTTCGAATCACATGCGTGTGCAGGCAGGTTAGGTTGGGGATCAAAACCCTCCGTAGTACAAGTATCCCCAGGTTCTACACTAACACACGCAAAACAATACACAACATCTTCAGAAGAGTTGGTTACGCTTATGACATCGACATGAGAAACTAACAGACCAAAAGAAAGACAACAACATATTTCAAAACAAATAATACAATTGTCCTTATTGCATATGTAAAAACAAGTCGGGTTGGGCATTTCTTTTAAATCTTGTAACGCACTAATAACCAAACTCAGTACCTGTCAGAAAGACCAATTTTTTTCATGAAAAAATGGACTCTTTATTTGGATTACCGACGGAATATCGTTCGGTAAAAACATAAACGACACTCCTTTTCGCGGTTTTTAATATCTTTGCAATATTTTTGCAATATCTTTGCAATATCTATTGGTAACAACATCAAAAGATACACAAAGTCAAAGTTAATTTGGTGAAAAGTCATAATTCTGCACAAAAGATCGCACTTGCATCCATGGCTTATTTTGGAATAGATCGTCAAAAGCTTATTACACGTTAACAGTAGAAGGGTTATAAATTTGAGGAAGAAGGTTTGAAGATCTCTCTATAGTTTTAAGGGTGCTTGCAGACTGAGAATTGTTTGGTCAACCCTCTATACAATGTGGAAAACATTGTAAACTAAGGGGTAAGATTAGTACAGGGGTAAATTTGAAATCAAGTCGAAGTAACATTAACAATGAAATAGACAATTGAAATACATACTTACGGTAAATCAGAAACAATCCTAATAGACTTCGAGACATACCCATTGTACTACTTTCAATGACCTTCGTGATCTTCATAAGTGACGAAAATTATTTGTCACAGCAAATTTACTGAGATTTGTTTAGTTACAAAGCTATTGACCTTACTGGTTTAACACATCCTCAACAAACATATTGCTAAGACAAAACGATATGCAATTATGCGATAACGGCCAATTTTGGGTCTCATATTTATATTTTAAAATGCAATAAATATCAAATTTAAAAGCATTTTAAACGATTAAATGCATTTTTCTATATCATGCGTAGAATTTTACACTAAGAGAAATATATTTAACTTGGATGACCAAAATATAAGTTTTTGGGTGTTTCATTGGTCACTCTGTGATACAACGCAATAATTAATATTGATTTTACACAAAGATGGTTTCCGACTGAATGAGCGAGAAAGCTTACTTGCAATATTGATCGTGGTCAGCGAGTTCGTGTCGAAGTACACTGCAATGCCCATTGACAAGTCCAAAAACTGCAACTTTTGGTTTGGAGGTTTTACGTTTTCCAGGCGTTATACCTCAGCCATATAAATTTGCCAGAATTGGTCTGTAATATTCTAATAAAATATTTTGGCAAAGGAAGAAGGCAACAGTGTTGAAGTAATTGAATCTCAATTCGTGTGTTGCAGTACGTGTCCGTACGGATAGCAATGATATCTGATTTCATTTTTTGTTTATTTTCTGATTTAGAAAATCACAGATAGTATAAAAATATATACTGACATGAGAGTCTCTGGTCAAAACTATGGTTCCGAGGTGACTAAATTAGTGCTATTTTGCTGAGGGGCGCAGCCTCGAAGCAAAATAGCACTAAAGTCACCGAAGGAACATAGTTTTAAGCCATAGACTCGAATAGAGTCAGTATATATTTGTTTTATATACTTCATTAATAACTTTCCATTCAACAATGAAAAAAAATAATACTTTTTTGCACTTTCATTCAATAAATTTCACGTAAACAATGCATGTCTGTGAATGAATGTGGTAGTCCGCATGCAATCCACACGCGCAAATGTGGACGCACATACGCGATTGCAGTAAGTTACGCGAATTAAGCGCCGTAAATAGTACCTCTGAGCCGTAAATAGTACTTCTGAAAAATGAACTATTTACGGGCGGGCGTGGCTTAGGGGTACTATTCACGGATGGCGGCAATTTCTCGCTGCATAATTGAACTATTTTTAATCACGTGATAGAGTTTCAACCAATAAACAATCTCAAATTTATTAATGAAGTATATAATGCCATTAATGCCTTATTCGCGTAGGTCAAATGTTGCACAGCCTTCCACTTTGGTGGGTGTGTGTAGTTGGGGCTGAACCAGAACAAGTCAACAATTCCGAGGTGCTAATGAAATTTTGTAACTTATGTCAAGTGTTTTTTTTTTTTTTTTTATAACCAAATATCGTATACCGTAGTTGATATCATTCTTGGGCCATTGGGATTACGGCTTGTGTCTGGTCCGTCAGAATAGCAGACATTTTCTTCACTTATACTACAAATTATCTTTCTAGAAGTAATATTCGTAAGGAATGTGATAAAAGTTATGTGGATAATAACATACACTACCATTTAAATGTGATACTTTGAAAGATGTACTTGAAAACGTCGCTGGAACGATCTTGTGATTATATGAAACCATTGAAATTTCATATTAAAAGCTTTCCACCAAGTGTTCAACAGATCAATCAATCAAGTTTATTTTCATCTCAACAAAAGAATATACATCAAAATTAAATATAATTCCGAAATATAATATGAACAATATAATTATAATTATAACTGAATTGGCGTTTCGGTGATTGAGATAGGGACACTACGAAAAGCATAGCGTGATGTTGTAGTGCCCGGTAAACAAAAAAAGATAATTAAGACAGGCAAAATAACAGTATAAAATGGCCTATAGACATGCAACTTCGATTCAAAGAATAAATATATTTGATTTATAAGATAAATAAATTGTTAACACAAAATGGTCTAATTGGGCTACATCGGACAAAACAGGACATACAGCAATCATACAATAACAAAAAAAAATCATGAGTTAGAATCACTACTTTGCCAGAATCCTAATCGACAGACTAGCCAACATTGTCCCTTTTAAAGCGGCACTGGCACATTTTCACAAAATATGAAATTTCTTCAATTTGCTCTCAAATGATAGTCTAGGCCACTGGAAGAACAGAGATATATTTTACGCATAAAAATAACATACCCCAAAACAGATAGGGACATTGATATGAGGAAAAAGACATCCAGGTAATTTGTAGGCCAACTTTTAAGTTTCCATAACTTTAATCAACAAATGTGTATATTGCATGAATATTTTTTGACTCGCACTCACTGATATTAAAACCACAAATGTTATAGACCGGTCAAACAGTGTGCATAGCGTGAGAGACGTGCACACGGAGTGCGTGTTCTTGTGTTAAACGCCATTTTCGTCGTCTGCTGAATTTAACGTCGCCGGCGACGTTAAATTATAAAATCGTTCTGTTTACCCATAAGGAAGCTGATTTGGTCTTAATCATTTCGGGTGTGGGCTTTTGTATATAAAAGCTTTACAACCATGCAAAAATATCGATTTTGAAAAATCTTGAGGGCGCACTATTTTTCAAATGTTTCAGTGTCTCTTTAAAATAGTGTGGACAGAATTGGCATTACTTGGAATCACTACTTTGGTTGAATCGTTATGGACAGGCTAACAGATAGATGTTATACGACATTCGCAATGTGAAGCTTTATATTGATCCATTAGGTCTTAGACTATTGTTGTTGTTGTTGTTTCTAGAAAGTGTTTCTAGAAATTTCTTTTGTTTCAGTTGTCCTTATTATTTAAGTCATGAATATTCGTCAGACCGTAATTGTTTTTTTTTTTCAGAAAGTGTTCAGGGACCACTTTGTGACTACTTTCGTGGCTAGACACACAATGGTCCGTGAAAGAAGCAGCCGAATTAAAGAGTGTCAGCCACTAACTTCTACACATGGATAGCGGGTCAGAGTCGCCGATTAAAACATCAGGAAGTTGGTTTTTGACCGTTACAATATGGCGGGAAACAATGCATATACACCTTGTCCAACAATAGAACACCTGTGCGGAATATGTGCACCAGCAGGTGTATGCATTGTTTCCGCCATATTGTAACGGCCAAAAACCAACTTCCTGTTGTTTCACTCGGCGACCATTCAACTGTGCGGCAGCCCGCTATCCATGTGTAGAGGTCAGTGGTGTCAGCCCTTCAGCTTAGCAGCCATCTTTGAGGCCTTGTAAAAATCATCTGTGAATTATAAGCATTCACCTGCTTTACACCTGGACCACATTTAGTCGAGTTACAATACGGGTTGGTATATTTACTGCACCCACTTTTTCTGCTCCCAGTTGAATTCAGCAGCCTTGACGGAATAAAGTGCAGTATCACGTGCACTTTATTCCGTCAAATTTCCGGGAGCAGACAAAGTGGGTGCAGTAAATATACCAACCCTTACAATATAGGATATTTTTTATCTCTTTTTTAAATTTTTTTGACGGCTTACATTCGTGCAATAGTAAAAAATATATCACAGATTCTATACATCCTGATATTTTTTTTACTATTACATTCATAGGCAGTCAATATTTGTATAACAAAATAAAATAGTAACTTACTATAAGTGTGATTATTGAAGTATCACGCAATGAAATACTGTTCTATTCTACGAGCCGGTACGGCGAGAGGAATGGGACATACACAGGGCCGCCGAGAGAAATTGCGGGCCCGGAGGGAACATTGGAGTTACGGGCCCACTTTTACCAACTTTGTTTTCCAGAACCCCAAAGAGGGGGGATTTTGAAGTTGCAGTGGCTGCGAAGCGGCCATGACGCGGCGCGGGGTGTTTGAGCTGTATAATGTAGTTGATCGATGCAACTGAATGGGTTTTTGTTTGAATTATCCATATTTTGTTTATGGAAACGTCCCAGTGGGTGGTTGTGGGAGTAAGCGTTCCCCCTAACTCCTTTCGCGCTGAAGCCTTGCACTTGTTCACTTTCCAAAACACATTTCTCATGAAAATTTGATAGAAACAAATAGAAATTTGAAAGTGTTTCACTTTTTAATGATAGAGGTATGATAAACGGTTTTTAAAAAGTAAAATATATCTGATGGTGTTAGTTTCCTTTCAAATAATAATATAAAAAGTGTTCATAGAGAGTTCATATATGAAGCGGCCCGGGGTGGGTGCAGGTACGAAGCGCGTAACCCGTGCAATGTTCACTTTCCAAAACACATTTTCTCATGTATATTTGATAGAAACAATTTGAAATTGGTATGTAGTCCTCTTTATAATTCATGACCAACCGTTTTATTAAACAAAATCTTAATTGTTTTTTGTATAATTTCTCAAACCAAGAGAGGCCCTGCACTAAATGTATTAACCGCGCGTAGCGCGAAAAAATTAAATTTTATGAAATTTAATGCGCTCTCTCTCTCTCCTCTCTTTCTCTTCTCTCTCCTCTCTCTCTCCACCTCTCCATCCCACTCTTCCTCACTTTCTCTCCTCTCTGGACTGTTTAACAACCGCAAGCTTAATTTTTTTTTACGGTCCCTGGGAACAGGGCCCGGGGTCAATTACCCCGTTTGACCCCCCCCCCCCCGGCGGTACTGGACATACATCTTTCACTGAGTGAAGGTATATCATATTTCTACCGTCACACGAATTTAAGGCAATTATTTTTTTTTGTTTTATGTCACTCATACATAAATTCTATAATCTCAAAACAATGTTCACTTCACATTTCATCGTCACCACTTTGCGTTTTTCGTTACAATTGAAGCAATGGTTACATTCACCCTATAACCAAATCGGCGATTCCGATGCTTGGCGCATGCGTATTTTGACGTCGTGAAGTTAAGGCAAAAAATAATCACACGGAGAGGGTATTGGTAAATCTGTTAAACGGTAATAAACCAATGAACTGCCTAAAATTCATATATGAGTGTTATAATATGAATATTACAGAAAATCACTTCCAACTTGTTGTAAAATTGTCAGTGTCGATCGTCATTTCATCTGAGAGTACCATTGAAATTTGTACATGGGTCAATTGTCAAATTGGTGATATTGGTGTAAAAACCACCTCACCAATGTGTCCGTTCAGTCAAAAGGATTCAGAAAAGGTATAGTTTGCCCTATCTAGAACGGATCGTTCAAGAGTTATTAGCAAAAAAGGTAAATATGTTGGCCTACAGAAATGCACGGATTTTGATGAAAATGCTCTCAATTTATGCCTCTAACAATCCGATTCGTATTATGAATAGTCTGCCCTATTCAGGATTACTTGTTACCATGGTAACACCCTAATTTGGCTCAGCTCAAAAGAGTTCAGTTAACATGGATTTACATTACATTCTTTTTTCATTTTTCAAAATTGATTTTAAACCTTTTTTGCTAATGACTCCCGAAAGATCGTTCCGTTCCAAATAGGGCAAACTAATCATACCTTTACAGGACAATGGACGATTTGAGAACAAGTTCGAAGTGATCCCTGTGATGAGCTCTTAAACTATAAAATGAAATAATAACTTTGCCTAACTAGTAAAATCATGATAACCGCCCCAAAACTAACTAAAAATCTTCTAGATTTAAAATTACGAACATATTTAGTAAGCCTAAAATACCCGGTTCCGTTCTCATTAGGTTGGATGGGTCTTATCACTGTAGGATGTCAAAGCGCATGGCCCGATGGCTAATAGCCTCGTCCCAAGAACCCCAGATTTTAGCTGCTATTTTTCTCATTTACATGTGAAATCTTGGGGCCTAAGAGTGTTTTGTGTGGAGGTTATAAGCGAAAAAGTTTCCCATTTTGGTAAAATGAATAGAAATTGAGTTAAAGCAATACGTGCGAATTTTGGTTAGCCACAAAAAGATGCTTGGTCAAAGCTTGCCAAAATAACTTTTATTTCAAGACTTTTGTTCATCTGTCTTCCTATTCGAATAATTGATGAAACATGCGGTCCAAATTAATTGAACACATACTATAGATGTTCAAGATTTATTTATTAATGCACGAAGATAGATTTACGTCATGAACGAATTACTCAATCTGAATCCGCGAGGCGATATCACACGAAATCTTCTCAACTGCGTGGCAAAATAACCGGAACTGGTGTTGGTGAACAAACAATCGTAGCATGGTTGTGGTGTAGGGTGGATAAACCGTCCCAAAACGCAAGAGTAATACCAGTGGTGGCGAATCAGAAGTAATGCGGAAAAGTCCTCCGTATTTAACTTTTTTTCATTGAACCTCATGAATCACCCTATCGCGTTGATGATGTCTGTAATCACATTCCGGAGAGCTTTGCTGGTAAAGTTTCAGAGATATATAAATCGCCCTAGATCTAACAGGCAAATTCTTGGGTAAAAAATAATAGACTAAGTCCAGAACGGACCGCTTCAATTCCTTGTTCTTTACCGGGAAATCACCCGTAGATCGTCACGTAGTCGGGCCACGGCAGGGAAGTAAAAAAAAAAATGACTAAGATCAGATAAAAAAAAATCGAGATAGAGGGCGCTCTATTTAAAATATCAATCATCGGGTTGGTCATTTTTTTTCAAAACGGCTCTAGAGAAGTTTAATAGGATATAGCAGAGCCCGCTTGTCAGTGGTGGATCACCTGACTTTACTAAGCAGCGTGAAATCTAGATACTTAATAATACAACTCGCATGTACAATATAATTTACAAGAGGGCGTTTCCGCAGTACTCCTGGTTCGCACCACTGCACCGTTATTACGTTTTGCCATGGTTTATCCACTCCTACACTACAACTATGCAATGATTGTTAGTTCACCGACACCAGTTCTAGGTTATACTACAATAAGTCCTGAACCTATATAGAAAAGAAAATAGTAAATAGATCAAAACATAGCAATGTCCATCTCAATGAACCAAAAGAGCTCTTTTTTACATTAGTCAAACAAAACACGCGAAGAAGATGCTTTAATTTTAATTTTCGGCTTTTTAAGGTGTTGGCATTATGATTTGGTTTCTAAGGAGTACGCGCAAGCCGACTTTAATAAACTCGGAGATGAGCAAGCGTGCATTCGTTTGCGATTTTAGCGTCGCAAAAAATCATGAGCGATTTTCCACTTCTGCATTTACGCGAATTTGTAAAGCGTTTGCAAAATCGCGTAGAACTTTGATGTTGCTAGGACTAGTCTAAGAACGCGCCTGATTAATTACGCGTCTAACCTTTCACGGACCCATTTTTTGTTTTGCTGCGTGACATATAGGTGTAAAATAACGCGAGACGCATCGTCTCTAGTGCAGACGGAAATTTCCCTCTAAAATGTCCTTTTTCGACGATTTTCAGGAAAACTAATCCGGTGACACCATTTTTTTATTTCGGTATTTTCAGGTGTGCAACTTAGACCTAAACATATGTGAAAATCAGAAAAACGTTCGGCCCCTTTGTTATCTTTTTGGAGCACTTTAGTATCGGTAAATCACATTTTCCCATAGAGTTGCGTGGTAAATAATGTAAAATTTTGAGCAAAAATGTACTTTTTGAAAGTCCTTTTTCTCAAAAACGAATATGGTAAGCTATATTTTTTTATTTCAGATTTGTTATCAGCACAAATGAATGTACTATATATATCAAATTTTAAAGAAATTCGACGGCCCATTTAAATCATGATGCCAACACCTTAATGTATCCTTGCCTATAATAAAATTATATTACGCTGCCCAGGAAATTGTTGCAATCAATTTGATTCATTCTATCAACACTTAGATACAATGGATGTCTAGAGCATTTTCGAAGAAAGGCAAAAATCCAAATGGCCTTGGTGACCTAACACTAAAAACTCATCCGTTAATTGCTCAAAAGTTGTATTTTTTTGCCTGTCCAGTCAAAACACCCGCCAATACAACAATACATCTGATATTTATCTACTTTTGACCGTAGAATGGTAGCTTGGTGTATATACTTATATGCTATAGCAATCAATATGTTGATTGATAATAATTTGATAATCAATCAAATCACTAAACCATTCAAGATGGTTCCAAAATGTCAAAATTCAGTACTACATTAGAGCCAAGAGCTATGAAACGACTAAATTCTAAACTGACCTTTGTCGCAAATACAAATGGAACCATAAACAAAGGAATGTGCGTGGAGAATGTGTATTGTCTAAAAACTACTAAAACAGTAACAATCCGTGGATAAAATGAAAAAGTGGTACATTTTTTTTCAATCGGCCGTAACTCCGTCAATACGTGTCCTTTTGGAAAGATTTTTTCAGTGCCGGAAACCTAACGAAATACATTTTTCTGATGTGTATTAACTTGTATGGTTAACTTTTTTCTCTTCGTGCTGAAAATGATAGATTATGGTATTTAGAATAAGAATTTAGTAACTCCCTAATTTGATAATATAGAGTAGAATAGATAATCATTTATGGCGACGCCATCTTGGATTTCTTAAAATGCTCAAGGATGCCCAGGTGGCACCCGGCAGATTCGTATTCTACACCATCTATCATTTCCAGCAAAAAACATTGTGTCCATACTCAACTCTACAGTCACATGAACGTTTTACCTGACTATTTGGGTCTAGAATAGATATCAACATAAAATAAGTTTTCAAAATGTTGGATGTGAGCGCAAGGCTCATTTGAATTTACGGTCTTTTTACCCAATTTTCGCGTGTTTTGAAAACAATGTTTTGCCCGTAATGTTCACCCGAAATAAAAAAAAAAACATTTTTCATTGCTGATTTGGGGTTTTCTTATGACCCTTCACATGTGGTATAAATTTCATGCAAAAAAATCCCTCGGGAAAGTGGTTTCCTTGGGGGGTGTCCATCCTCCCCTTGGGCACTAACGTGAGTGAAAACCCCTTGGTCACTTAAGTGTTAAAACTGATAATGATAAAAACACTAACGTATTTGTTAATAAAATAAATTTCAAGACGATATAAGATAAAACTATAACTAAATAATTGTCAAACTACATGTTAGTTACGTAAATTTGTATATTTGCTGGGTTGCAACTTGTTTGTCCCATTCCGAACTTTATGAAAGTGAAAATTATATGTTTTCAACACAATATCAATAACAATATCGGTATTATTCATTCTGTAAATGAATTTTGGGTTTAGATAACTCTTTGTGTGCTGTCACAAACTATGGTGATTGATTAGTTCTAATCCAATGTTGTCTAATTTGAACAATACTAGGTGTCTGTTGATCATAATATTTTTAATTCCATCTTATGAGTGTCTAAAAATGCATGTTTACTATCTGTTATTACAATGAAAACATTCATATGTTAATAATTACTGGAGCACCAGTCATTAAAAGCAGTAAATTGGTGCTTTGACTTTGATTCATATTGGTTGTTCTGCACGCATATATTTGTAGTAAATAGCGCCTCAATTTGGTAAAATGGTCCTGCGGGTTACTTAACTTCTGGGGTAATATATTAAAAAATATTAATATTGACTCTACGGTTATGAATTCTTCAGGGTCATTTGGATGTTTACATTCTGTAAAAACAGTAAAAACAGGAAGAGTTCCGGGGGGAGGTGGCAGTTTGTGGCAATTTCTGGAACAAGGATGCTGACAATCCTGCCAGCATTTATCAAACTTGAAAAGCATGTTGTCATCAGCTCACAGACCATTGCTATTATATATGTGCTTATCCCGGCTAATCCATCTTTCACTTGCCAGATCAATACCTTACTGCAAGCCTAAAGTACAATGCCTGAATCCCGGTGTGAAAGCAGATATAGTCCGGTGGGAGCCATAGTCCGGGGCTACATAGACGATAACGGAATAAAGCGATAAACTAATGTTGCGTAAAGAATCGATTGCCTTATTGTTCATCATTGTTCCCGGACTATGAGTACGCCGGACAATGGTTACTTCTACACCGGTCTGAATGATTTTGAATTGTGTCGCAAAACATGCTAGATATACTGTATATTCTGTCAGGGATGTAAACACCTTGCCTTTCTGTTCCAGAAATTGCCATAAACTGCCACCTCCCCCTGTTTTTACTGTTTTTACAGTATGTAACATCCAAATTGTTTTCAAACTCGTGGAAGTGATTTCAGTAAGGGTCCTTTTCTTATGTTATTGTTTTCATGCCATTATGTGCCTTTAAAACCTGTGGCGGCTGGCACCAAGTGTTGCGTTTTTATTGGGACACGCTGTATATTGAAATAGAGTAAGCGCGTGGAATTCGCTGATGTAGTGCACGTTTGTATCCATTGGTTACTGGTTCACGCCTTGGCTCATGCAGCTCTTCCGAATTATGATATACCGTAGGATTTGTGTTGTGATCAATTTAATCAGTGGCTCGAACCAAAGTTAGCGTGAGCCAGTTGACTTGGCAAAGGTCTTATTCTAACGTGCTCAACCTGTGAGTGCTTTGTTAAATTTGAAAGGACCCAAAGCAGACAATAGGGTGTCGGCATTTCAATTTGAAGTTGAACATCACTAACAAAGAGATTGCGTAATCGTCCGAGCCCGTTAGTCTGGGCTATCTATTCTCAGTATAACGGAGGAGCACGGACCCAGGTCAAACACCATCGATTACCCCTCGATACAGAAAAGGTTTGACAACTTTGGTAGTTAATATGGATCTCTATGTCAACGCTAGATGTCAGTACTCTCAAATTGTGGTGTCACTTTTTCAATAGGACCAATTTAAGGTTACACAGGGGTCAAACTCTTAAAATGCTCCAACCATGTTGTCATTAGGATTCCAAAAATGTATAGTTTGTACCATCTATAACCATTGGTTTGGGAGTTATAGGGTAAAATAGCTAAAAAGGTTAAAAAAGGGTCAATTTCTATTTGTACAGGGGTCAAAATCTGAAATTGCTCCACTTTTTGTAAAAAATGAAAGAAGTAATCTGTTCATCTAGCTTAATGTGTCAAATAAGGAATAGTTTGTACCATCTGCAATGCATAGTTATCATTTTATGTGGCAAAATATGTCATAGGACAATATAATCCAATTGGTTTTTACCTTCTTTGACCCTTATATCCGTAAATAAACATTTAACATACAGTGTGAGTCAAAAAACCCTACATTCAGGATAAAAACAATTAAAATAGTTAAGAATTATTCTTGCTCAAATGTTTGCTTTGTTTATAAAGAGGAGTAAACAGGCTTTTAGAAAATGTTTATTTGGTGTCATTTGGACTTTGGAGGAAGTAGTTATGCCTATTTTGCTGAGCGACTTAAAAATCCTGTTTGGCCGATTTTGAGTCAAACAATGATGCAATTTTACATACAGCAGTGATTTCAGTAAAAACATTTAACACCAAATTATTGTTAAACAATAGAAGGTGGGAAAAGAAAATTCTGAGTGAAGAATGTTCAATTTCCCAAATAAGAAAGTCAAGATAGCCAGCCTGGTGTAAGACCACAGCTTACTTTGGTTCAGCAAGATTTCATGGTTTTAACCTTCGACGAAACTTGCTAGCCAAAGTGAAACCATAGAATATTTTGTATTCCGCTTGAAAAACAGTGCGATATTGAATTTTTAAGTTTTAATTACAATTTTTTACAGAAAACCTCAGCTTTAGTTCTCGCAATTTATGGACGCTGAGTATACTGTATTTGGGCAAAATAATTACCTTAGAGATGTAAAACAAAATATCTCTGAGCAGTTTCATTATGTTCATGAACTGAGACATTGAGATGGAGTGATTTTCAATAACTGACTCTTTATGATTGAACAAGATATTTTACTTAAAATTATGTTACACAATAAACCATTTTATTCAAACCGATGTTTTGGTCGAGAACAAAAATCGATACCATCTCAAATTGCATGTGTGAATTGCCTTTGCTATACGTCGGTGTCAGCCTCTCCGCAATGTATGGCTAAAATCGGCCAAACAGAATTTCTAAGTCTCTCCGCAAAATTGTCATAGTTTCTGAACCCAAAGTCCGAAAGACACCAAATAAAAATCTTATGATAGCCTGTTTATCCCTGTTAACAAACAGAGCAAACATTTAAGCAAAAATAACGTTTAACCTTTGAAGAAAGATTCTTTCCTGAATGTAGGGTTTTTATTGACTCACACTGTAATCAAAGCTCCAAAACCAATGGTCGTTGGTGGTACAAACTATACATTTTTGGAATCCTTATGATTAGAAGGACAATATGGCATATATGGCATAAAATACATATTTTCAGACTCAACCAATCTCAGACTGCTACTAACCCCTAACGCGGGGGTATTTTTGCCTGTACTGACAGGGATCTTGCCCACTCGATATTGTGCAGTACAAAATAAAACTGTAAAAAAACGTCATTATAACTGGCAGCTGGGACTCACAACGTGCAGAATGTAAAATAACTGGACCGTAAAAATACGAAACCATTACAGGGAACGTAAAATAACGACGTGAAATCGCGGCATCAACGTTATCGTTGGCTTTTTGATTTGTTTAAACAATGTTAAGAATTAAAAACGTTACAAGGTAATCTTCTCATATACAGTGTGTCCCAAACAAAACGCAACACTTTATGGCGGGCGCCATATTTTTTTACTAAAGCACGGGAATATTTGTTATTTATTGTAAAGTAAAAAGGCACTGTTAGCTAATATCCCTGAAAAGTTCATAACAATAGTTTTTACGATATTATACCCTAGTATTGAAGTAACCCGCAGGACTCATTTTAACACAATAAGGAGCTTGTAACCACAGAATGCTAAATACAACTTTGTTCGTTGCCCAAATTTCTTGCAAAACAACTTCTACTGGATCAAATAATTGTATTTACATAATTATTATTCAACTGATAATGATAAAACATTAATTTATTTGATGATAAAATACATTTCAAAACGATAAAAGATAAAACTATGAGTAGGTCATCTAAAAACTCAATGTTAGGTAAAATTAGATGCGTTGGGTTGCAACTTGCTTGTTAGATTCCGAAGTTTATGAAAGTAAAACATTTGTTTTAAACACAAAACTCAATAACAATATCTTTATATTCATTATGTCATTCAATTTTGGGTTACGGTAACTCTTTGTGTGCTGTCACAAAAGTATGGTGATTGATTAGCTCTAATCCAAAGTTGTCTCTAATTTGGACAATATGAGGTGTTTGTTGATCATTTCAAATTTCATCTTATGCATTTTTATTAGCTGTTATTACCAATGGAAACATTCATGTTATATCATTTGCAGAAGCAGTTATATTAGTTGCAGAAGCAGTTATTAAAAAATACAACAGTAAAATGGTGGGTGGACTTTCATACTGGTTGTTCTACTCGCTACAGTGCCGTATTTCGCGCCTGAATGTGGTAAAATGGGTCCTGCGGATTACTTGATCGTAAAAAAATGTTGACAATATATAAATTTTCAGGGATGTTACCTAACAGTCCCTTTTACCTTATCACAAATTACAAGTAGTCACATGCTTTAGTTAAAAACTTATGGCGCCTGTCACTAAGTGTTGCGTTTTTTTGGGACACACGGTAGTTTTAACGTTGTAGCTGGGTGGCCAAACTATGTGTATAGTATGAGCCTTGCTCCTTTTGGTCAACCCACCAACCACCATTGTACACCTATTTTATTTTTGTTTATTGAACTGGTGAATAAATGGTGTAAACTGAAACTGAATCATACAGACGTTGTATTTACGTTACCAAATGGTTATAACACACATTATATTTTGAGGAAAAACAAAAAACAGGAGGGTAAACGTGAAAAAAAAGAGATTTGAAACAGCAAACTTTCATATGGTATTGCACATCTAATGTCACCAATTATTTAATCATATGAGTAAATTTTACGCATGCACCTTACCGAGATTCGAACCGGGTGCTTGTAAATCTTGTACCTTATCCACTACACTAGACATGTTTACAGATATCAAATGATAATATTAAACATAATGAAATCCTTTTTTTCCAAGTTACGAAATTAATAATTAAACTAAACAAAAGTTCTACAAGATTTTTATTTCTATTTATTAGAAATAAATTGGAAAATAATGGAAAATAATATTTTGCATTTTTAATCACGTTACGACGCGATAACAAATCCAAGTTAAGAAATTAATAATTAAACTAAACAAAAGTTCTACAAGATTTTTATTTCTATTTATTAGAAATAAAATGGAAAATAAGATTTTGCATTTTTAATCACGTTACGACGCTATTTAACACATTTTAGAAGGTAAATTATCATAGTTCATTTTCTTACACTAAAAAGTTACAAAAGCAAGTAATATTACGGAAAATATGATAATGGTGTTCGTATAAATACTTTGTGGTATTATTAATTGTAATTTTATGTTAGATATCAGTAATAAAGGGTGAAGACTGTTGAATAACCGGGGTTGACGGTAGTTTAAGAGATAATGTCTGGTAAAATTAAAATTTTGAACAGTGTGCACATAAACCTTAATATATTGGAGATGATTGTGAACGGCGATCATATCATCAAAAGTTTGCACGGACTATTTTCCCACAAAATGTTGAGTAAAGAAACACAAGTTCGTAATCGGTCTATCGTTGACCAGGCGGACCCTTTTGATTTTTTGCTTCTCCCTTCCATTGGCTTCTTGGATTGTGACGCCAATAGGTGATGAATGACAGATACCCTTATGTGGTGTAATTGATTCAACAAAACATCTACACTCTTACAAATAAAGCACCACTTAGAACCCTACCCAAAATGGTCTATAACAAATCAATGAAAATTGTCAAATCTCGTCCGTCAACCGATTTTATTTTGCCCAAGAACCAGGCCATAAACCATGCAGAAAAGATAAAAAAAATATATTTGGTCCAAACTGGATCGCGGGCAAATATAGCTGAGATTGTTTTTTTTCTTACCGTGACCACACTGGCGAAAAGTATTGCAACATATAGAAAACAAAATTCATTAACACAAATTGATTTCAAATTACAACATGGATTTTTGACCACATAAAATTGTGCTTTTTAAAAAGATGTTATTCCCCGGAATCCAAGAGGGTGAAGAATTTTGATTGTGGTGTTCCCTAAATATGGGTGATTAAATGATACCTCGTCACTTGCACAGATACAGAAACAATTCGCTATAAAGCACCCGATGCTTATGATTTTGATACCAGTAGATAGCTATGGTCCTTCTCTTTCCATTGATACCAAAATAAGTACAAACATGCCTAGTATGGCGTCACAATGACGTCATCAAGTCCGCGAATCGGCAAATTGGCATTTTCCACAGAAAATAGGCGAAGATCCAATTTTGCGCTAAAAAAGGTAGGAATATTGGATTTTCATTCGGTTTTCAGCTTTAAATGATGGCAAATGGCATAATATTTTCAAAAATTTACCATAAAATATCCTTGGGTGACAACCATCCCCCTTACCCTTCGACTTTGACGGTATACCCTAACCTGGTTGAAGGTGCTACCTTTACATTTTTTTTGCTAAAATAATCAGAAAGAATTAGAGAATAAATACCTGGAAGCTTTTTGCGCAAGCTTTTGGCATTTAAGCGCACCGGAGCAAAGTTCACTGGGGGTGTGGTGGTCGAAGCCCCCCCCCCCCCCCCCCCCCCGTAAGACGAGGGTTCACCCGCTATATTTAGGGAACATGTCAATCAAAATCAACCGTTTTTCGCACTCTTTGATTCTGAGAAACAGCATATGTTTGAAAATTATAACGTTGACAATGATTACGTAATGAAATCATTATACCAGAATCCTGCTGCCGGTATTCTACCGTTATTTTTTCTAACAGTGTAGCCACGTAAAACCCAATGTAAGTAAAACGTTGGCGATGTTCATCACCAAGCGAGAACTCTGTGACTTAGCCGTCTTATCTACGCCCTGGATGGTGTTTGTGGTAGAACCCGTTGCTTTGGTAGTCACAGACATTTTGGTTGTAGGTTGAGAGGTCGTCTTTGGGGTAGGGGTTGGGGTTGTGAGTTCCGGGGTAGTAGTTGGCGGTATTGGTGTAGACGGTTTAAAGGGACCGTTACAGAAGTGACCATCACAGCAGCATGCTTCAGCATTAGGGAGTCCGGGGAATCCCGGGAAACCAAGCAGGGTACCAATGTCGACATCATGGCAGTCACCTGCACCATTGTTACAAACTTTATTTGGACCGTCACTAGCGTCACACTTACGGATAAGAATCTCTACATTTAGGCCAGCCATCGAAATAGGTGGAACGGTAATCGCCTGAGGGAGAAAACAAACAAACAAAATGTAGAAAATAAAATTTGCATATACCAATGACGCGTAAATCCAGACTGCTATTGCCGACATTTTGTTGATTAATTTCATGGAAGAAGTTGATGAAATTCCTGAAATTAATCATTTAGTATAGCTCTCACAGCGCAAATATGAGGTAGCGTCTACAATATATGGCAATGAGACTAAACTAATGTTTACAAACAATTCGGGGGGGGGGGTAGGACATGCCAACCTAACAGTCAAATCAAATTCAAAACGGCATCAAATTCCGGCCTAACCCGCGTGCTAGTCTTTTTCAAGGACTTAACGGTACACAGAGAATATTAATTAGTCAAAAAAGTATTTTATTTGACTAAGCCACTTGACACTGAACTTCAGTGTATATTGGTCACTGACATTCTGGAAGTAATTGAGTTGACGTTTTATCATTTTTCCTAAATAATGTGAACTCTTTTCATTTGGGGATACAGCTTTTCCTGATTTACATAATATTTTTAAAATTTTAGTGAAGGAAGTAAGTTATCCCCAGTGTTGTAGCACGGAAAGATGGTTAAATCTCAAACGTATCACGGTCTATGCCCTAATTGTCGCCTGTCAGACGATTTACCGTCATATGACTGCACACGCATACTCCGGCTTATGGTACTATGTGTAGAGTTTTTTTTTTTTACATAACTTTATCCTATTGTTAAATTAAACGACTGAAATCCATGTATTTCCTTCCCGCGCTGCACAATCGCGCTGTTTTCCAATACGACGGACATTTGCTACATTACAACATCCTCATGGCTAATGGGATTTCAAATCGTCGGCTGCATCACATACCGTTCTCATATGTTTAAGTAGTGTTAATAGGACGTTGAACTCTTCATAATTACAGAGTTTCAGAAATGGACTCTACCTAATTAATGAGATATTAATTAGCAAATTTGAGCTATGTGCATTTAATTCAATTTTTTTCACATGCAGTGCTATCTGACATATAATAGATCACTATGTGACGCACTGATATGACAATTGCGCCTTTTATTATATTACGGTGATGAAAACGTTACATACGGGTCTATCTGTGTTCTATCTCAGACATCGTTAGGAAAACAAAAACAAATCTCCGCCACATACTGGTCTATAAGTTTACAGTCATATTAAACAGTGTTGGCTATATAACCAGCATTTATGTTTCAAAACGCTGAAGTGTTTTCCTGGTGATATTTCCTTTTGCCTGGTAGTAAATAACGCAATTGGTATGTTTCGAGCTTATTACGAAGGGAAGATTTTCAATTGCCATTTTCTCGAAACACGTATTTTGTGAGGTAGATCAGTATGTAATTAAGCCGACGAAATCAAAGCCACAAAAAAATCAAACAAACAAATACAACAATACAAAACTAAACAAAATACTATACTTGCTTTATTTTTTCAGTACAATACAAATTTTATCACTTTTGTCACATACATAAAAGAAAAAGAATACTCAATTATGATAGGAGAAACACGTATTTTTATCACTTTTGTCACATAAATAAACAAATCTTTTGATAGAAATAGGACCCAATTCACATAGCAGGACCCGAAACAGAGGATGATAGGACAAATAGAACGCCTAGTCTTTATGCTCCTTACACCGGTATTTGTTTTTAAAAGAATCATTTTAAAAATATGATTAACAAAGACATACATATTCTTATTTCTAACGGGGTGGAAGGTTGTATAGACAGCTCTTTCAGCAAATATCCATTCTTACCGCGCACATTCCACTGTGGCAGGTCTTGTAAGACATTTTCTCGTGATACGGATCAAATCCCGACTCGGAACAGATATCGGAAGTGTCATTCCGAATGCATTCGTAGCAATTTCTCCATTGTAAAGCATACTCCTGTAATGCAGTCGGATCGTAAGAGTTACACTTGGAATCTGCGCAGCAGTGAATACACTCTGTACCAATACATCCTTGTACCGTTGCACAGTACTTTAATTCAGCAGAGTCACAACCACGTATAGATCGGGAAACGTCTCCATTGACAGATGTATGCGCCTGAATTTGCAAAAGTAAACAAACAAACAAACAAAACATATGAATATGTCTATACACCTTGAACACTTAAGTGACCAAGGGGTTTTTACTCCCGTTGGTGCCCAAGGGGTGGGGAGGGTTCCATGCCCCCCTAAGGAAACCACTTTCTCGGGGGAATTTTTGGACGAAATTGATACCACATACGGAGAGTCATAGGACAACCCCAAATCAGCAATAAAAAATGAAATTTATTATTTGGACGGCAAATTAGGGGCAAAACATTGTTTTCAAAACACGCGAAAAACGGGCAAAGAGACGGAAAATTCAAATGAGCTTTGCGCTTACATCAAAACTTTTTGAAAACTTATTTTTTGTTGATATCTACTCTAGAAGACCCAGATAACATATATTTAACACAAAACTTGCAGTTTTAGGGAATCCTGTAATTTTTACGGGGGTTGCAAAATACACGTCATTTTCCCATAGACTTTGTACAGTAACGGTTTAGCAACGTCCACAATGAAATTGTTTGTTTTCAGCACATAAAGAGTTAATTATTTTCACTGTTACTAATAATTGTTTACTTATATATATGTGTGAACAAATATCAGCAAAAAAAAAATTGGGTTGGTTCTTCGATTTTTATAAATATTCTCAGATGACTTCCGTTAGTGCCGGGGGGGTCCATGGGACCCTGCCTAATTAACTCATTAACGGCTTGGCCGATTATAATTATTTTGGTATGAAAAGAAGCGCATTTAAAAGTCAGACAATTACAAAATATTTCGGCGCAAAAAACCCACGCGCAAAGCAGCCAGCGCGAAAACAAATTTGGAGGGTCCCTAGGACCCCCCGGTCACTTAAGTGTTAACTACCCATGAAACATTTACTAATGTTACCTTTGTAAATTCCCTCTTCCCTATATCAAAATGCTCAAGAACGACAAAGTAACATCATCAACATTTTGGAACCATTTCATACCAAGATCATATGCAATTAGCTATGGGTTACCCTTGGACAATATCGAAATTACGTTCTTTGAATATTTAGTAAATGTCACACCAACACATAAGGCGACGAAAAAAGAAAATCCTGTTTTACGGGCGAGCGAGTAGGGTCGGTTGGTCGGGCGAATTTTTTATTTTTTCTCTTTTCTGGAGCTCAAAATTGGCCTAAAATAGCCCCCAAATCTGAAAAATCAAGAAAAAAAATGAAAAATTTTTACAAACAAATTTTAAAAAAAAAATTGCCAAAATTGATAAATTTGGGCTAAAAACAGACTGATTTTACATGATTTCTGAAAAAAAAATT
>JAMKCH010079644.1:0-14718 GCA_023653785.1 Ophioderma brevispina
TTTAGGGCGCCCCTCTCGGGACAATCTCTGCGGTCGGCCCTTAAAGTATTCGGGTACGCCCACTGTAGTGATTGACATCTTCATCAATCAAACCCCTCACTTGGGACCTCACGACCACTGTAGTATTTACCCTTGAGCTGCGCGCCGGTGAATGAAGTGAAACCTCGATACCACCCTATTATAAAATCACCACCGCGCGTGGGAGCGGGGTGGTGTGTGGTGACCATGTTGCAATATAAAGAGACACAGTTGATACTGTTTAGATCTATAAAAGCATCCATTAGTTTGCTTTATTTCCCAGTTGGTCTGAGATACATATTTTTCCCGATAGTAGACCATACTCAGGGGCGGATCCAGGAATTCTCAATAGGGGGGCGGCCCGTCACATCGCCTTTTAAAATTTTCCGGCTCGCTTCGCTCGCCGGGTAGACCATTTTTTTTCACTCGGTTCTAAATTCTGAAGAAGCGGGGGGGGGGGTGGGGGGGGGGGGCACGTGGCAGACCCTATAGTTTCAATTTTTCAAGCACCAGAGCACAAAAAGAACACAACAAAGAAGAGTACCCCATGCTCTTCAGAATTTCAAAAGAATGAAACAAATGGTGTTACCCGGCCGACGCAGCGAGCCGCGAAATTTAACAAATTGCTGTCGGCAAGGGCGCCCACAAAAGGTCATTTTCAGGGCGCTCGCGCCTATGCGCAAAAAAGGCATTTTTCTACATTCTACACGGCGCCCGGCGCCATTGGGTTTGCCAAAAAATAGGGGGGGGCGCGGCCGGGTGCGCCCCCCTAAATCGCCTATGTACATACTGCAAAAAAAATCACTTTTTTTTAAAAAACTTTCGCCGTCTCTTTCCTCTACCTATTTTCCGTCTTGCTTCTCCACTGTAACTGTTTATACAGCCGCGTCTAAAAAAAACCACAACATCCGGTACAATCAGAAAAAAAATTGGTTAAAAATATGAAATTTCAAAAATAGTCATTCTTACTTGGCATAATAGTAAAGAACAAAGACCAGGCTTTCCAATGGGGTTTGTTTCATCTTATTTGCTTTGTCAATCCAGAGAGATAATCAATTTAATGCATACAACCAAACACGTTTTGGCCACTTTTTATGAATGGGAGGATTGCTTCGCCAGTTGAATGGCGTAAAACCTCAAAACCAAAAGATTGCAACTTGGACAAGAGAAACAAAACACAGATTTTAAAGTAAAAAAAAGAAGTCTAGTTTATCGAACACCAAGTTTTGTAATTCGTCAACATAATCAGTTCAATGATAAACTATCTTCATTTCATAAAGATAAAAAATTACAAATATTGATCTGCACGTCAATGAAAGGAACTTGAATTTATTTCAAAATAGGTATTCTGTTAATCAGGACCAGAAGGAATGTATTGCAACCAAAATAAAACACCCAAATCAAAAGAAATGTTTTTTACGAATAATTGCACTACGTTGTTGCATTGATAATTCTTGAAGCAATAAAAAGATTGAATTTGGAAGCCAAAGTATGCAAAAATGTTGGTAGGAATTTGCGTTTCATGATAACTGCAAGACCATAAAACTCTATACTCCAGGTTGTTGTACTGTCGCTCATGTCTATTTATAACAGAGAACGTATGTCGAATGTTATTCACTTTATCTTAAAAGCCAGAACTTACTGATCATAACCTTCCACCATTAAGTAAATTTTGAGTTTCTTTATGAAGTGAATGCCCTTTTTAAGATTTTCATATTGCTCAAGTGTGAAATAACTATGTGTAACCCAAATTAATTAACCATTTTCACTCAACCCACCACGGGGGAGGTGTCGGCACAAAACTCGATTTTTGTGTTCCGCAGCTCAGTAAACTAGAGTATCTTTCGATGAAACAAGAAAGGAGATGAAACAAAAAAACCCGGGAAGCCCTGGTATTCTCTTTAATGTGATGTACAATACGACTTATTTAGATTTTGAGAATAATTTGAACAAAAATAACGGTTTGTGATTGTACCATTTTTTGAGACAGGATGTATTTAATTCTTACGTTATTTCGACATCCTTCCTTCTCTCCCTCGTTTTTATAGATCCTCTTTTTGACATCTTTTACATATTTTCTTTCTCCTTTTTGTTCCTTCTTCGTATTGTGCTTTTTCTCACAACCACACCTCTTCCCTTACTCAGTCCATGTTGACCCTTCCCCTGCTTTACTTCTCAAATCTTCCGTTTTAACTTCTGTTTCTATAGCTTCCCTTTACTTCCCTCTCTCGATTTCGCCCTCTCTCCTCCCTCCCCTTTTAATATTTCATTCACAGCCGATGGGACATACCTTGCCGTTTCCCCTCGTCTTTCTTGATTTCTTTTTTGACATCTATTTCTACTTTTGTGTCTTCTTGTTCGTGTTTTTATTGTCACACCACCCTCCTTATCTACTCAATCCATGTTGACCCTTCCCCTTTCTTAACTCCTCAATCTCCTGTTGTTAAACCTCTCCTCTTTCTTCCTAGATTCCTTTTATTCCACTTATGCTTCCATTTAGTCTATTAACCAGTTGGTATAATAGCCATTTGGTCTAACTTCATTTGTCTAAAACATATTGTCTAATTACCCCATTGTCTAAACCCATTGTCTAACACCAATTTATCTAACAAACAGAATGCTAAATTCATTTATAATGCCCATTTTGTCCCACCACCAATTTGGTAATAAACAAACCATTTGTAATTAAATTCCCATTTAGTCTAATATCCATCTAGTCTAATATCATTGGTCTAATATTCATTTGGTCTAATACCCAATCGGGTCTAATATAGCATCTGGGCTATATCCATCCGTCTAATTCCACTTGTATAATACCCATTTAGTCTATAAAACCAATTGGCATAAATCCATGTGGATGTAAATCCAAAATAAACTGATTCTCAAACATGATTTAAATATTAGACCAAATTGGATACTTAGACCAGATGGACATTGGACTAAAGGATTTTTAGTACACCAAATGGGATAGACCAAGGGTATTAGACCAAATGCATATTAGAACTAGGGAATATTAGACTAAATGCATATTAACCAAATGCCTATGACGAGCATGTATGATTAGACCCATGGAATTAGAACCAGGTATGGCTGGTTAGACCAGAGGATATTAGACAAAGGGTATGAGACCAGTGGATATCCGACCAGATATGATATTAGACCAGATGGAATTAGACCAAAATGGAATATTAGGACCAGATGAGTATAGACCAATTGGGTTATAGACGATGTGGAAATACCGATATGATCTAGACCAGATGAATATTAGGCTACATGGCTATTAACTATGGTTATTAGCCCTAAATGGTTATTAGATTAAAAAATGGTCGGTATAAACCAATGGAGTTAGACAAACTGGCCATTAGACAATGGGATTAGACCCAATGGCAAAGCACCGCTTTCATAATGCGTAATTCATTTCAAAAATAGAGAATTATTGTTCAAGAAAGGGCTAAATTGTAGGTCTGATTTTGAAAAACGTCTTACATAGAAGATAATCGATACAACTCAATTGTGTAAAGAAAAGTCATTTTTTTCAATAAGTCAGCAACCCCATGACCCCAAAACACACTCCACACAAAAAACAAAACAAACAAACAAACACACATATCTTGTGTCTTCATATCATGTTTTGTCATCAATAAAGGCGATACCCCGACTTTTTTATTGAAAAAAATATTTTTCAAGCGAGTAATTTCAGTCTGTAAGAAGTTGCGATGTTCTCTAATATTTTCGATTGGAAATATAAGTTCATATATTGAAACTATAGTCGATTCATATCCTTTGCAAGAAAAGTCAGTATAACTGTATCTGCCTTGTGGTGGATAGTATACTCTGCGTCGCCATCTACTATTTTTAGGGAAATGAAGTGATGTTGGAAAAAGTAAACCTGATCAAGCGATTGAAAATCTAAATTTTCGATAAATGAAAAAAAAATGGTTTCGAATAAAATGTTTGGCAACCTTAAACCATTACCTTTAAACATTCCTTACACCCTAACCAACCCTAATAAACCTATTACCTAACCTAAAACACCTACCCTATAACCTTGAAACTAAAAAACTTGATCTTACACTCTAAATATATTTCAACAACAGGGTCATTTTTGACCCGTTTTGAGTCAACTATGCAACGACTAACAGTGGGCGGGACCTGCCCACATCACCTCTCTCACCAGCCTTTACACCACGTGCGACCACATTCGCCATCTCGTGCCACCCCTCGTCCGTCTCCCCTTTCCGAATTTACCTTCCTTATCGCCACTGTCCACGTCTGTGCAGCATCTTCCCCCTACAGTCCTACCCCCTCCTCCTCTCCCCCCTCCATCCATCCGTTGTTCTTCTGTCCTTCCCATATCGCCCACCATTCTCTTAACCTTTAACCGTCATCCCCTACCCCCTCTACCAACCTTTCTCAATTCTCCCTCCCCTCGCTCACACCTCCCTCCCTCTCCCTATCCCATCCCCTCCCCACGCCCACTAACCACTTTAACCCCTATCCCCCCCCTCCCGTCTTCTCTCCCACGAATATTAAACACCTACCCCGATTCATGCCATCATTTTTCTTATGTCCTCACCACCCCCCCGCCCTCTCACCGTCCAACCACAATCCCTATCAGACTCACTTACTCTTCGCTGTATGCAACCCCCCTCACCCGACTACCACCGATTTTTGTCTCCTTCATCTCACGCTCACCTTACCTACTACACACTCCCCTTCTTATTGTCTCTTTCGTTAAAAACGTGTGAAATGACCCTTGGGTCATTCTTTTGACCCTTTTCGT
Organism: Ophioderma brevispina; assembly: GCA_023653785.1. Classification (NCBI taxonomy): domain Eukaryota; kingdom Metazoa; phylum Echinodermata; class Ophiuroidea; order Amphilepidida; family Ophiodermatidae; genus Ophioderma; species Ophioderma brevispina. The sequence goes on from JAMKCH010079644.1 coordinate 4,802, forward strand.
CGGTGCATGCATACATTGACTTGGTGTTTTTAGTGTGATCAGCATTTGTCTGCTTCAAATCAATGTTTCTTTATAAAAACTCGGAATAGCTAACATTTCCTGAATTCGGAATAAAGACACGGTATCTGTTCGGAATAGCAACCCTTTAGGTACTCGGAAAAAAGAACCTTTTAAATTCGGAATAAACGAACTTTTTGAAATTCGGAATTGCTAACCGATTTTAAGTTCCGGAATAGCGAACCTTTTTAATATTCTCGGACAAGCGAACCAATTCGGAATAGTGAATGGATTAAAAATGAAAAACTTATATTTTCTATAAAAAGAAAAGGTTTCAACTAGAACTGAATCCTAAAATGGCATGTTTTTTCTTCTTTTGCCCACCCCCAATTTTGTGTATTTTTCCCCTCGTTGACCCCCCCCCCGGCCGAAATAAAAAAATGAGGGATTTTTGGCAAAATTCGGCAAATTTAAGGTAAATTCAGCGATTTTGGGCAAAAATGGTTAAAAATCTGCAAATATTGTACTTTGCCCCCCCTCTCCAGAATTTCACTTTTCCCCAAAAAAATCACTTTTGTCTCCCGTTTGCTCCCCCCCCCCCCCCCGAAAAAGAGGTCTGGCGCCGCCACTGGTCGTGTCATAATGTCATAAAACTGAAACATGTCAACAAAGTTTCGTGAAGTAGAGACACAAATCGACGATAAACCATGTAAATGATGAGGGTTACAAAACTTTAGCTAAAAATGAAAAACACCTTTGTCATATTTATCGGTAAAGCTCACAGCAAAATAACAAAATACATAAACAAAATAACAAAAATAAAAAAAATAAACACTTTTAAAAAATTAAATTACCGTTGAGTGGAGCGGTTTGGACTGCAAAAATTGGCGAAACCCTCCCTCTGTACAACACAAAACGCAATCAATTCATTCGAAAGATGTAATAAATAATTTCAAAAATGATGGTTGTGGTCAACAAAACTTGGTAGATGGGGGTTTTTGGGTCAAAAAAATCCACGTTTTGAGCTAAAAACTTAAGAAAAATCAAGATTTATTAATTTCTAGCAAAACAAATTTAATCATGATGCAATACTATCAATCTCTGACAATTATATCATAGATTTCTGTTTTATAACAATTATAACGGGTCTAGAATTTTCACCCCCAACTCACTTTTTTTCCTAAACAAACCATCCTTTTTATCACATGTCACCCCACGAGTAGTACCTGACCCTTTATGCAGCAAATAAAACCTTCTCATAAACAAAAAGTGATACCTAAATAAATAGATGGTAATATTGTACTTTAACATCAAATAAAAAAAATGATAATTCGCTTAATTGCAGCCCAAAATTCATTTCGGTAGAAATCATCCCTGCCACACAATATTTCAAACCACAAACACCATTTTAGTAAATGCAATATGTCTCCTGCAAATAAAAGGTGGTTGTGTTTTGTGTACCGAGGGGAGGGAGGGGTAACTCGCAAATGAGCACTTTTCAAATGCTCGGCCGCTCCATTACTTTGCAAGTGATGAACTGAGTTTTAGATGTGGATTACAAGATGAAAGTGAGTTCATTAGTTCATATATACTCGAAAAAAAACTGCTACACCCACAAAAAAAAACCTACTGTGCGATAGTTTATTTCAAAAAACAATCATTAATTTCCAAAATTGCGATTCGTGAATTTGAAACCAAAGTTTGATGAAAAATATGTGTCTTTTTCATTGTCAATATAAACTTACTTTATCGAGTCTTGTAGAAAAAAATAAGAGTTGTACACTACACAACTTAAAACTGGGATCAAAATTCAACCCTTTTATGTGGGTCACTTTTATTTGACACTATAGTCGGTTGAAATACCCCGTCCGGTAATTTTCATGTTTTTAGCATATATTGAAATGACCACTAAATGGGTCAATTTCTAAATTCAAATTTGAATCAGTTGGTGCTAATTGACAGAAGCCCGCCGGGTCAAGAAATGACCCTTTAGAGTTATTTGACCCCGTATTTTTAAGTGTGTAGGTTTTCAACACAGTTTTTTTTTAAATCGAAGGAAATACGGTATATTGAAATAATGGTGCAATCCCCATCGATGGATTGATTTCCATTGAAAGAGAAAGTTAGCCATTAGCCCGTTAAACTGAATTTCGACTCATTTTTTAATTTTCAAAAAAAGTGCGTTTTTTTTCACGTTATCAAACATTATGGTGCAATTGGCATTCCAAAAAATGCGTTTATTGCGACAGCCTTATTTTTTCAAATAATTGGATACAAAAAACTCAGTGTCGGCCTATTCGAGTTTGAAAGAACAAGTTCAGGGCCGTAGCGGGGGGGGGGTGAGGGAGTGCAATGTTACCACCCAAATCTACCAAAAATTCCAAAAAGGGTCCACAAAAAATGTCGTGTTGGCGAGCGAAGCCAGCAAGGAAAAATGGGGGTTTTAGGGGTTTTTTTCTGGGGCAAAAAGGCAATATTGGCAAAAGGTCACTTTGCCAAAATTTACACCCCCATATATGAAAAGTCCCACATTTTGCGAAAGGTCCAATTTGGAGAAAAACGACCGCACCCCCCCCCACGAAAAACAATCATGGCCTACGGGCCTGAAAAAGGGTTCGTTTCTATAGTGTGCAACTGCCTTCGAAAAAGGCTTTTTTTTAAAAACACGTGCGTGTGTCTCAAGCAGAAAACACAGTTATAACACTACAGGTCAAACTTTAGAGAAATTAACTGAAAAAATCCATCGTTACGAAACACCAGTTTCGAGCAAACAGGGTGATAAGATAGAATTCTGCTTTGAAAATTGAGATTATTGATCCCAAAAAATGACAACAGCCGGCTTTCAAATTTGAGAAAAAAAATTTCAGAGGGTGTTTTTTCTTCCATTTAAAGAAATAATTTTGTTGAAAAAACTAAAAAAGAACTAAGTTTCACGGATTTATGGTGGAATTTGCAACCAATCAAAAAAAAACCACTATGGTGATGTTACAGCAGGTAACCACATACCAATATATATTTTTAACTTCGCCATCTAAAAACTTTTTTTTCGAAATACAGTATATCAAAAGAATAAGCTTTCAAATCAAAAATAAAAATACGAAATGAATCTCATTCTCAATCATGTTTTTTTTGCTTTGTAAAAAACACTCCGGTTTGAACTAAGAAGTCTGTTATATTATGCAATCTGAATTGAAGTGAAATATATGCATGGTGGAATAGGAAAAGCCCAGTGGCGGATTTAAGAGTCAGCAGTTGTCAGCAGCTGCTGACAGGCCCCCTTAACAATATTGCTCTTCGGGCCCCTCCCCCACTAATAAAACACACAACGAAAATGAAAAGGGACCAATGACCGCCACGGTTGTTTTCCACCAAGATTTATAGGGGCACAGTGTCCTTTCACATTATCAATACCCAATGTAGGACACTGGTCCCCCAAACAAATTTTTTTTCTACCAAAATGTGATGGGGGGGGGGGGGCCCAGAGAATGTGATATGTTCGCCAAGTCAAATCCTTTTGATCAGGTTCCCCCTGTCATCAAATACGAACCGTTCACCCCGGGCCGTTCACAAACACTTGTAACGGCGGGCCTGCAAATATTTGACCCTTCAAAGGTGGGCCCAACAGTATGAAAAAAATCCCTAAATGTTCTCGTGAACAAATGGAGTCAGTATATGAGTTTGGTTGGTTTGACGTCAGTACTTTTCACGGATAAAGGGACAGTTTTGTTGTGATCCAAGAGAGAGGGGCACTAAAAAATCTCCGTTGTTTTTAATCACCTCCTACAAGAGTTTGCAAATGCTCCCTTAACAATTTGTAAGTTTCCTTGAGGTATAAAAACAATACAACTACATTTATTACACCTCGGGACGCTATAAAGGGCCCCACATAAACTGCGACATAAGCCCTTTTCTTAAAATCAGCCGCTGGAAAGCCGCTTTCGGCTAGTGGCAGTGCCAGGGAGGACAGGGGGCCCAATTCCACAGTTCACCCCCCCCCACCGCCAGTGAAGGAAAATGGTGGGTTTGGCAACAAATCAGGTAAACCCTCATATTGACGTTTTCCCCAAAAGTTCCCTCCCCCCAAAAAGCTACAGAAGATATGGACTTGACACCCCGACAGTTGCACAATTAATTCAATAAACTGAGATTTTCAACTTCTAAAAAATATTTGAAGAAAAAAAAATCCGATGATTCCAAAGGCCAAGGTAAATTAAAACTGTGATTTGAATAACAAAATTATTTTCAATCGATACCTTAAAAAAACGGAGTCAATATGGCACCGACCTTACCTCTAGGTCCATGTATTCATTTTATGACATTATGATACCTAAAATAAAAGGTTTTCCGTGGGCGTATTTAACCCTAAATTAGGTTGTTTACTCAATGGTCGTTTGTTTTTAGCGGTGCATACTTGACCCGATGTTCCCACCCTCCCCCCTAGACTCTCCGCCCCTACAACTTCTCGGCTAAATGATTTAATTTTAATATTTCTTTATATTAAAGAAATGTTCCCATAAACATCGAAAAAATGGGACAGGAAACTGGGTGAGGATTCATACGCTTCGCATAATCTTTCTTTATATTAAAGAAAATGTTCCCCAGATAAATATGAAAAAAATGGACAGAATGGGTGAGGATTTCATTCGCTTCGCTAATCGACAAAATCGTGTTCACTATTTGTAAGAAATAAAATGTCATGGGCAGATTCGTAAGTAGGGTGGAGCCCAATTTTAGCTAAAATTAAACCCCCTGTTTGTTTTTGGTGTGTGTGTCAATTGAGAGTGGGGTCCCTCCCCGTTACTTCTATGTGTTGTAGCCTATATCGTATCACGACATTTTCCTTTTCTTACAAATCCGTACAAATAATATTAGTTCCCTGATTGTACAATAACGTTTATATTGTAAATATCAAACCCAAATCCATTCTAACAAACCAACCTTTAATCATTGGTATGGCGATGATAGCCCCCGATGGTCTTTGGCATACGCGTGCCTGCATCACCGAGTGGTATGTATCACCTGTCTTATAGAGGGTCAAGACTTATTCAAGTTTCAAAAAGGGCAGACGATCGCACGCCTCTATTTTTTTAAAATGTATTGATGACTTCAATTGTCAATATCATGGCCTGGTCCCAATTTCCCTCGTCCAGGGAAAATTTACAACCGGGTCTAGACATCGGGTATTTCGGGGAAAAATATCGGATCTGAAGTTCACAGACTGTTTCCAAGTGGTGCGTCCCTTAAGCTGATATAGTACCGTGTTTTGTTTCCATAGAGTTATACAGTACCACCCCCGCCCGCTCCTTGTAAACACAGACTAAAAGCCGACACAAAAGAAGCACAATGGGATAATAATGAAAAGAAAAAGGGCCAGACGTATATTTCACCGATACAGAGAAAGCCATCTGGCTTCAATGACTAAGCTTATGTTAGTACAACACTTGCCCGACAGCTTTATACCCCATCCCCGCAATTGGATTTTGGAAATTCCGACTAGACGAAAGTTTAGCGAGGGCGAGGTGGTGTAGCGGTCGAGTCGTTCACCTTGCACCTATGCGCCCGGTTGGATTCCCGGTTGAGCCTGTGTCGTATATGAATGTTTTTCTCCCCGCTCCGAGCCTTTCGGTTTCCTCCTGCATCTAAAATTGGACTTGTTCCCATAAATCTTTCCCGCTGTTCTGGAGGCGGTCCCTTGAAGTTAAAGCCATAGCAATATTGGGTTGCCTGGCAAATGCCCGAATTGTATAAATAACATAAATTTTATATTTTTCTCACTACCCTACCCCGGTGAAATTTAAGGCCCAGGAAATGTTTTTTTTTAAAAAAAACATCTCCCCAAAAAATGTGGTCGACCACATTGAAATGTTTTGATGGGTCATTCTAACATATTTATACTTCTAGTATTAAAGAGCTGGAACCAAAAAACCTCAATTGTAACATGGTTGTGGTGATGCCATGTGAGGGATAAAACACATGAAAAATGCAGGGGCCAAGATCGGGTCAACAACCTTTAACTAGTACTTCTCGTTAAAGCACCCCCAAATTACCGTCAAGCCCAGGTTTTGGTTAGACCGAACGAGATACCAATGCTAATACGGGGAAAAATTCAGAGAAAAATAATAACTTTTGAAATATGAAACGTAAGGTCTGCCGGAGACCCGTTGTTTGCGTGTAGCCCAGAGAGTGTTAAAGTTACTATGGGGTCAATAGTTGAACTGCTCTAAATCTATAAATATACTCAAATTTTTCCTTATGTTACTAGGAGTAAAAAAGTCATTGGGGTCACATGTGGTGGCGGTGCTTCCTTTCCAGATATTTGGGAAAATATAGCAAAGGTCCTTTGTTTATTCAAGAAGGTCAACAATATTTCTTTCTTTGTAAAAAATATTAAAAAACACATTTAATGATACTGATTCAAATATGCTTTTTATTTTTGCATAGGGTGGGTTCCCGGGGGGGGTTCATGGAGGGTATAATGTCCCCGTCCCCATAGAGTCCTATCAGGTAATTTTGTACACCTTCCCTTATAACACAAGGAATTGGCCGAAAGTGCAAAACCATGATGTAGCCACACGATCTGTATGTCTAAGGATCTTCGTGGAGATAGTTCATTTAAACATTTTAAAAAATATTTTTACAAAAACAATCTGGGTATTGCAACGGGTGACCTGTCTTGAATAAACAAATGACCTTTACCTATTTTCCCAAATATCTTGGAAAGGAAGCACCCGCGCGTGTGACCCAATTGACTTTTTTACTCCTGCTTACCTAAGGAATAATTTGAGCTATAGTTATATAGATTAGAGCAGTTCAAATATTTTGACCCCCATAGTAACTTTACCCCTCTCCTGGGCTTCACGAAACGACGGTCCCCGGCAGACTTTCATATTTGCAAAAGTTATATTTTTCTCTGAATTTTCCCTGTTTCAGATATGGTATCTCGTTCAGTCTAACCAAGAACCTTCTGGCTGATTCTCTAATCTTATACCGTAAACATACCAATTCACCTATGGCAAACGTTTCACAGAGAGGGGTTCCCATTAGTTTGGCCTTATATAGAAAACACATTTTTCATTATAATTTTTTGTTTTGGCCACTTCATCATTTTGTTTTTACTATTTAAACTCAGAAATTCACAAAAGCAAAATCTGGTCGAAATTTGAGTTGCCCTTGCAATTGTCAGTTTTTCACTAGTATGGAGACTTTTGAGAGGTTGATGTTACCCTTTTTGGATTGACACCATTTTCCCCATTTTGTCCATCAAATGTAACATTCGCCCGAAAACAGGATTTGTTTGTAAAAATTTATCTGAAAACAGGATTGTTTGAAACTGTCTTGATATGAATAAGTGACCTAAAATACCTATCAAAAAAATCAAATCCTCTCACAAAAATAGGTAAAAAATCATCATGTTTGTGCTAATGTTACTACTTTTTGATGGTATATATTGGGTTGTCCATCAAAATATGTAACGTTTTGCAGTAGAAAAAAGGGATTTTAGGTAAACATTACATTTCTTTGCCCAAATTTACTTTTGGAGTGTGTCTTTGCTCAGAACTTTCCAATTAAAACTGGTAAAATGCCCCAAAATTACATCTGATACTTGAAATTACACCTTTAAAATCAGGAAGATTTGGACCCCTCTATCGTAAAACATGCCTTATACGCAGTTGTCCAATGAAAAACTGTCAACTTAGTGTAGGTTTCTCTCACATTTAAAACTTTTATTAATATCACCCCAAAATACAAGCTAAATACACCAAATTATCAACTTTTCAACATAATATGGTGAACAGAATATCTTTAGTTACAAATCACTAAATGTAAAGTGCATCCAAAAGCCCATAGCCATTCAGTACGGCTGATAATGGGCAAATCGATGTGAAAAGCGCGGAGTAAACTGCCTCAAATTTACAACTCTTTGTTGATATAACAAGTAAATTTTCAGACATTTTAAACCAAGTTTTTCAAATACCATGCAAAAAAGCATTTTCAAAGCATTATACCAAAAAAATTGTTGATTTTAGCAGTGAACAATGTTGTCATTTCACCCCCCCCTTCACTTACCCATATGCCACCCTCACAATTTACAAAAGCGGTAATACAGTTAGTAACAACTACATGGAGATTTTTGTCAAAGTTATAGTTTGTTTTTATTCGTATCACTTCATGCATATTGTCGAAGTCATGGGTTCATTGTGAGAGGGTCTGTTGATGTAGATGAAGATGTAGATACATTGTTAAGTGCTACTAAGCGATCACTCGGTTTTTGTGGTTACCTGTCTTTCTCGACCTGTGCGAGCTTTTTTAAAAGTGAAAATCGTTTTTTTGCGATTTAATACCCGGCTTTCGCGGTTAGAACCCCGAAAATACAAACTTCTTCTGGCGCAGCCCCCATCCACCTACCAAATTTGAAGGTTGTGCGCCCTGTGATCTCTGAGCCTATTAATATAGACATGTAGATTGTTTTTTATTGTGGGAAAAGCTTCAAAATGTGGTATAATTAATTTGACCAAAAAATTCAGAATGATTCTTAAAGTTTACTCAGTAAATGTAATAAATACTTAATCATGATTGTCCTGCTTATGTACAGGAGGTGAAAGAATTTTACTACATGTATATTAAAGACACTATCAGTGATTCACCCGAAGGAGTCAAAACATTTGAAATTTGCAGGAACAGCTTAAAAGTGAAATACGTCTATAGAATTAATTTCTCATAAGTTATTTTTCCAACTGAAAAAGTGCTAGAAAAGGAAGAAAACATCAGTATTCAAAGATATGAATCCCCATTCAATTACATGTTGTAGTAAGTGTCCGTACGAATGACTAAAATATCTGATTTTGTCCTTATTAGGCTGCTTTTGGTCTTACAACTTGCAGGGTATGTTAGGATGCCTACACTTGTTATAAACATGTAAAAATCTGATTTTTGATAATTTTTCGATTTTCTGATTAAGCAAATCACTGATAGTGCCTTTAAGTGGACTTAAGTGGATACATTTTGGTGCTCTTGCCACAAAATCAGTATAATTCAATCTAACTGCCATCGCCTACAATATCTAACACTCTTATTTATACGAAAACAGATGTTTCCTGGGTCACATCAAAGAACGGATTAAATCTTATGGCATTCAATATTCAAATTCAATAGCACATGACGCCATGTAAAAATTTCGGCCACAATCTACACACATAAAAGGTGTGTTGAATAAATTTTCAAGGATGCAGAAACCGCTCAGAATGAATAGAATCGTCGAAAACTTTCAATGAAGTGACACGAATAAATGAATCACTACAATTATGTGAATAAGTTATAATAAAAATACCTAGTGTTGGTAACCCTTTACCCCACCCCCTAGGTTAACATCTAATGTTAAAGGTCATTATAAAAACCTGATGCATAGTTGTACATTCTATTCACCCAATACAGGGTGTATCAAAAAAATTGCGCATGGAATGCTGCTGACCCTGATCTCGACATAATCATAATACTCATTCTTTACACTACATATTTTGAACCAGATATGAAAACTTTCTACACCTACCCATTTTTCTCCCATTCCAATGGAGTTTACACAGTAAACACATTTTGTGTGAATGGAAACCTCACTCACATTGTCAATGATATTCTTCCTAAAATGGTTTATTGTGGCACTGGCATGTTAAAATAGTTAAAATTAAAATTGATAAAAACAATAATATCAAGTCTAAGTTTTTTCAAAAATTCAATTGTTTGCAAAAAATACTTACTGCACAAGATGGAATGGATCAGAGAAAACTTTCATTGATCAACAGCCTGTTTAAACAGATTTGAAACAGATTTTGGATGATAGTTCTTTGCATAAAAATATTGCACAAAATCAACTTCATCAGATGAAACTTTCATTGATCAACAGCCTGTTTAAACAGATTTGAAAC
>JAMKCH010079645.1:0-11550 GCA_023653785.1 Ophioderma brevispina
CTATCAAAATTTGGGGGGGATATATCCCCCCCATCACCCCCCCGGGATTTTACGCTATGAGCACCAACTCCCAACACCGAGAAACAATCACCACGTCTTTAGCTCCGTCGTTAATCTTACAATCTTTGATATCACCACCGAATCTGCGATTGTTTTCTTGGAAAGTTGCCGCTGGATGTACGTGTCAATCGCTCATTACCATTAGTGTGACAAGACTTTGATACTATCAAGAGGAAAATGTTTCTGGAAGTACGACAGAATACGTGTATAGAAAATTCAGTGTATGCTACAAAGTATAAAGTGTTGTTTGTATGCTTTGGACAGTGGGGGACTTGAACTTTTCGATAAACCTGCTTGTCAGACTTTCGCAACGCTGTACGACCCCCCCAAAACTAAACCCTTATGAATTAAAGCTCTTGGAGCGTTGGCGTGCGGCGTTATGATAATGAGTTGCCTTTTAATAATTTTTATGGCACTTAATATTTCTTAAATCCAGATCAAGTCGCTCTTGTGAAGTGAAACAAACAGATAATGGCAAAAAAGCAGAGCGAGAGCAGAGAAAAACAACTTGGGAAATCAGCTGACGAAATGCTTATTAACAGAAAAACGGTCGATTTTTGGTGCTGGAACCTGCGGTTGAACTCCGTTATATTTTTTGTGTCCAGAAAATTGGATAAAGCAATGGTATAAAGCATGTATAAGGCGTTTCCACTTTGAAGCGTCGCACAGCCTGTCCGACTCATTTAGTTTTAACCAGTTTGTTTAAAAAGTGGGTTCATTTAATTAAAAAAAATCACTGAGCGATCCCTGCCCTGGGTTTAGTGATATATTGCCCTAGATCTAACAAGAAAAATAACGCTACCAGCCCACCTCCTTTTTTTGCTGGTGATCGTCAGATTTTCCTCCTCTATCGAGACGTTAGGGGCAGAACGTTTTAACGCCATGGCATGTAGGCATAATTGCAATCTGTATCAGCCTGAAGAGATCCAGCACTGAGAGTCATATCTTTTCAGCCTTATCAACAAGGAAAGTCAGAGTTGCACTATAGGCAAAGCCCCGGGACGATGCAATTCGAAAGATTTTTAGTTTTATGAACGGGCCGTACGCAGGTTTTTTTTATACGGGGGGGGGGGGGGGTGCGGATCTTCGTAAAAGTGGACCTTTTTTGGAAAAAATGGCCTAACGAACGCCTTAAAATGGTCCATTTTTGGACGTTTTGAACATCCCTCAGGCGCCCTCACCAAAAAGTGGACTTGTCTGTCATATTTTCTCTAACTTTTGGACCTTTTTATCAAAAAAATCGGCAAAAGTGGACCTTTTTCCCCTTTTGTGAATTGGGGGGGTGCGAGACGCACCCCCGCACCCCCTGGTTTAATGACATTCTTAGTATTACAAGAAATGAATGTGTCGAGTCACGCATCACAACTGAATTTACTGAGTTTTTTCTTCTGACAATAAGCGATTATAGTCCATCATCAGATCGGATTTACGCCATCTACGGCTCACGACGCCTCCGACAAACCTCGCTCTCCTCGTCCAGAAAAATGTGATGGTCTCCGATATCAGGATTACTATAGACGTCTATTTTAGAAATGCGATGCAGGGTGGTTTTCTGGTTCTCCGCAAGCTACACGGAGAAGAGGATATTTTGACAATCAACGTCCGCGATGGTTCTTGTTCATGTTGTTGCGCAAAGCATACATTGTATTGCCAGTCCTATATCTATTGTATTAAAGGTTTCATTGCTAAAATATCATACATTTTCCCCTTTTAACCAAGGAAGTCATACGCGTCAACTGATTTTAGTCTCGGCTTTCAACTTTAATTGGTTCTATTAGCTTCTGCTGGATGAATCACATAAACTGATTCTGCTGATGAATAGTTGGCTTCAATAAATATATTTAGACATGGGTTTAATCCAGCGAAAAAAAAACTTGCCATTGTGGGGTCAAACTTTTCTCAACGGTTTTATGTTCCTAAACCCAAACTCTTCAAATAAGCTGGGGGACCCCTAAATTTTTTCCTATACCCGATGGCGGCCAAATTACAATTTGGCCGCAAAATTACATAAATTACATAAAAAGATGTTTGAAATTGTCATTTTCAGATTTTTTCCGGTGGTTCTGATTTCCTTGACCTATTTGCTTAAAATCCAGCTGAAGCCCTACTACTCATGATGTTATCTCAAAATCCAAGAGGCGCCACAATCAAACTAGTGGATAATATTACGTAATTTGAGCTATTCGGCCTATTAAGTTTCCCCTTTTATACTTTTTCTCTGGCTGGATGTGTTTATTCTGACCTGATACTCTATTTGCTGAGCTTACAGCTACCTAATATTTAGTCTCAATCACAGATGTCCACCAAAATGGGTACCAAATTAAATTTACTTAGTTGTATGTGCATTGGAGCTTCCGATTACAAGTTGATTCAGTAGATTGTCCATCCTAACGATGGATCCTTCAAATTCCCTTACGCATCTGTTATAGTCTCTCTTGAATCCACTATGCGGCCAAAATTCCAATTGGCCGTCAAAATTACTTAGTACATACTAAGTAACTTGAAAACCGTTATTTGCACATTTTTTCAGTTGTTCGGCTATCTTTGACCTATGTACTTAAAAGCCAGCTGAAGCACTACTCATGATTCATCGCAAATTTCAAGAATGGCGGCCAAAATCCAAATTAGCTTATTAAAATTACTTGTCACTATACTGCTCTATTACATTTTCCATTACAAACCTTTTTTGAAGATTTTTTTATTCTGATTGTTATACTGTATGTCCCCGAGTTTACAGAGACCTAATATTATTTCTCAATCCAAGTGGCCGCCAAAATGGCCACCACAATTATCTTAATTAGTGTGTGGTGTACTGAGCTTCCGATTACAGTAAATTCAGTAGATCTCTCATCCTAAAGATATATCCTTCGAATTCACACACCACTATCGATTATAGGGTCGTGAATCAATATGGCGGCTGAAATCTGAAATGCTGGCAAAAATACCCTAATTCCTCCTCAAATTTAATTCTAACCAGGTTCCTTTTCTGCAAAAAATATTTTTTTTGTGAAAACATGGGTTTATTGGCACTAAGTCTATTTTGTATACTAATTATGCCAATGTCCTAAAGCTCATATAAATCATGTCAGGTTTCATTTTATGTAGTTAAAGCTCCACTACACTATACATTTTTATTAAGATAATTGTGGTGGCCATTTTTGGCGGCCATCTTGGATTTGAGACTAAATAGTATGTAGCATGTTAAGCTCAGCACATAGAGTAACATTCAGAGAACACCTCCAGTAAAAAAGTTTGAAATGGAAAAATTAACTAGGCAGTATATTCAACGTTAATTTTATTTGCTAATTTGGATTTTGGCCGCCATCTTGAAATTTGAATTAAATCATGAGCAGGCTCAGCTATCTTTTAAGTACTTAAGTCAAGGATAGCAGAACACTGAAAAAATCTGCAATAACAGTTTTCACGTTACTTATATGGTATTAATGTAATTTTGACGGCCAAGTTGGTTTTGGGCCGCCATCTTGGATTCAAGAGCCTATAAAGGATGGCGTTGCAGTGAATTTTGAAGATATATCCTTACAGATGAGAATCAAAAACTGATTACCTTGTAATTGGAAGCTCCAATACCTATACAACTAGTAAAATCATTTATGGTTCCCCATTTTGGGTGGCCCTCTGGGATTGAGAACTAATTTTAGTAGCCGTTAAGCTCAGCATGCGTATGATCAGAGTAACACATCCAGCCCAGAAAAAGTATAAAAGGGGAACTTAATAGGCCGACTCCTCAAATTAAGTAAATTGCCACTATTTTTGGATGTTGGCCGCCATCTTGGATATCAGATAAAATCATGAGTAGTGCTTCATCCTGATTATAAGCACATAGGTCAATGACCTTTAAAACCCCGAAAAACTGAAATGACAATTTTTCACAACTTTTAATGTAATTTATGTAATTTTGCGGCAAATTTGTAATTTTGGCCTATCCATCTTGGTCTAGGAAAAATTTAGGGTGTCCCCCAAGCTTAGTTGAAATAGTTTGAGTTTAGAGAACATAAAACCGTTGATAAAAGTTTTGACCCCACAAAATGGCAGTTTTTCCAGGCTGGATTAGACCTGTCTAATTTAAGTTGTTTCATTAACTGCATGTCTGTCTAAAAACGCATACCCCCGCTGAGATCACGTTGACACAAAATAAGACGTGAACAATTCTGTGGCACCAAGTTGTGAAAATTATCCAGGTAATTTTGAGCAGCTATAATCTGATTGCTTATTGTTGCCATCTCTTGTTGTGGTCAACCTGATTTACAAGTAACCAAATTTTTATTTTTTCTGCGTTGTAAGTTGGGAGGGGGGGTTGTAGGACATGCTAATCTACAGCAACAGCGAATTCAAAACGGCACATCAACATCTGGCGTACCCGTGCTAGTAGTTACACACAGACTTAACAAAAGGTTAGGTCTGATCACGGATATTTAAGAGGAGATTTTGTAATGTAACTGAGACAGAGAGAGTGCCATCGAACTGCACGTACGGGTCCAAATTACCGGTTGGATCCTCATGCCCAAATCGAAATCGTGTCCTACCCCCTGTCTGTAAAGCCTCCTATTGGTGTTGTACTAAGGTAAATTTCCAACTCTAAAGGCAAAGTAAAATGGGAACTGACGCATCCCCATAAATGTTGGGAAAGTGTTCACAAGACTCATCGAACTACCACCAACACAATTGACAGGTAATGGGCCGAAGGTATTGACATGCAGGAATAAAATACTAAGATAAGGCCAAGGAAGTTGATTCTTTTTATAGGTTTACTGTCGGAGAGTTTTAAAAGGTGACGAGGTCCGATTTCATTATTGTCAATTCATTATTAAACAGCTAAAGGCATATTGAAACCCTCTAACCTATATTTATTACAAAAACAAAGTTTCAAAGTGCCTAATAAACAAAACAGGGGTATTTATTTGCAGGTTGATTCTTCAAAAGTGTTTTAAAAATCAGTCAAGCATTTTGCACCGAGTATTTTGACAAGTGGGACAAATATCTAAAGGAAATTCATTATTTATGGTATACTGTGACACCCCTCAGGGAAGGAAACTGCTTAAAATGAACACGTAGGGATGCTTGACTTGAATATTGGGCAATGAAAAATTGTTTTTATGATATCAGTTTTCAAGGAAAAACATTTTTTTTACACAATTAATGGAAAAATTTCCATGCAGCGGCAAATCTGCACCGACGCCTCAACAGAAATAAAGAAGAATCAAATCCCGTTGGCCTAATCACAAATTGTATATCAACTTTTACTAAGAGTTCTTGACAAGTATTTGCACAAACAGATAAGAAAACACACTTGGGTTTTCGCCCGGAAAAACTGTTTTTCAACCGTATCGTCCATTTATAGGATAGGACACACAGGGATCTCCAAAATTTGAACTCCGTTAGAGGGTGTGAGATTCGAAACGCAATCCTTTACTAATTTGACCTGATGGACATTAACGTGTCAAGTGAGGGGAGGCCTCGCGGCCAGTCTGCAATTATCTGGTACCGCCCTCCGTCGTCATCAAAAACAAGCAGTCGTGCTCAACTTTCCTTCACGAATTGCCATTTTCATGGAAACAATCTCCGATATCCAATTGTCGCATGTTGTTTGCCTGAGTCTTTAACCTCCATGGGTAGACGTTTCCTATAGAAACTCCAGATTCTTGAGATTTTGGCCCGAATTAATGCTCCAGGAGCAGGTATTTTAACTAGTCTCATAGGGGCGTATCATATATTGCACAGATTTCTATATAAACACTAGGATAAGCGTATTAGCTGAGCCCTGGCCCCTCCTTCGCAACTAGCAAACATGGCGGATCAAGAGCGGTGCTCATTTCGGGGCCCAATGAAGTCGTAAAATAACCAGACCGAAAGATTTATCCCGAAACGGACGTAACCAAAATCTAGGTGCCCAACAGTATTATAATGAGCATACGCACTTCATTAACATAGTTTTGGGCACCACCTATTTGGTTTACGTATCGTCGGTATTGGAAAGTCCGTCTGCATATAGTTAGGAGACACGCGAGTATTTTACGTCGTCACAACTTAGGAGTGAAAACAACCCAAACACTGATGCCCACATGTTCACCTAGAGCAAACGCATAGCGAATGCGCGAACCGGGAATTTGAGATCCCGGAAGTGGACGTGTGCAAAACGTAAAACAAAGCAAAAAAGTGCTACGGCTAAGCCAAAAATATCGCAAATTATTATTGTTTGAAGCCCACGATCGAACAGAAAGTAAGGGTGAAAATAGACAAACACATGTTATAGCGGTGCAAATTTAGTACACGTCGAAGTTGTGTGTTAAAAAAAGGAAGAATGTTTTGATACCATGTAGTACAGTTGAAAATGTGTCGAAAAAAGTTGCAAAAATTTTTCGTCTTCAATTTTGAACAGACAAAAATCGCAAATCTCAAAGCCATTTTTGGAAATTTGGGCTTCAATCTAGGACTACCAGCGACTATTGTGCTTAAAACGGAAACCCTCGTCAAGACGTAGCCTGAATTTTAAAGAGATTGAGTTATGATCAAAATTTGATGATGGGGCCGGATTTCTGCCAGGCAGTGATAAGTGCACACGGCAGCGGATACGTGTTGATACGGAAATGCCTGTATCCGGCCATCTCCCGTACTACTGCTGATGATGGCATGATAACTGACTTCCAGGGCATTCTGTACATATCAAAAAGGGGAAATCATCAAAAAACCCAGTTTCGGCTACCGTTGTTGGCTGAATGTCTGAAATTAGGACAATACTTGCCGCAACTTCAAGTAATAAAACTTTAAGTTTAAAGCCTCTGTATAGGTTTATAGTCTGTCGTGGAACTTCATGTCCTATGCTATAGTAAGCATAGTGATACACCCGAAACAAGTTTAATACAGGGACTAGTCCAATTCATGGCCAGGGTCCAATCTTTGAAGTCTATTTGCAGTTAACTTATATGGCAACAGGGACCATTTATCACTGCGTGAAGTAAAAAGTGAATCTTTGGTAACCTCAACTCATGGGGTTGCCAGTCAACCTAGGTTCACTAAATGGCCCACCTCACCATCCAGGGCTAATTATGTAAGAAGTCTAGGTGATGTTGCAACTAGCTAGTAGGTTATAGTAGTATCAGTGTATACTAAGATAAAAGTTTCGGGCTGATTGTACTAGTCTAGGTGGATTAGTGTATTTTTAAAAAGAGGAAGAGGAAAGCGCTAGTGAATTCAGCAGCCTCAACAAATAAACTGCATGTGCATGTCTATTTTGTTGAGGTTGCCAAATTCAGCCTCAACAGACACGTTTATTCCATTGAGGTGCCAAGTTAACTATGCGTTTGCACCTTTCGGGTTTCACACTGAGCCGTGAGGCAGGAAGGCTACTAGTTATGGTTTAGCAATCAGCGCATACTAGGCTACACCCAGAGGCCTAATGTACTAAGCCAGGCTGGTGCATGGTTACGACTGTGCATTGAGCTTCCATGAATCAGTGACGTCAACAAAATCAGGCATTTCTTGTACGGCACACTGTTAGTCAAAGCTCGAATTTAAAGCTTCGGCCACTTGATATCACACTTACGTTGCTGAATCAAGGAAGATCAAAACTAAGGGCAGCATCAGTGCATATAGACCTAACAGCACCTGGGTTAAGCCCAGCCGAGCGAGTCAAAAATGCCTTAGTCATTAAGGTTGCATGCAACTTCATTAATCATTAAAAAAGTTCGATATATCAGAAATTAAAAGGGGTCGCTAGTCATACCGTAAATTAAAAAGAGGGTTCGCTAGTCTGGGAAAAAGGGTTTCGTCGTCAAAAAATGAAAGGGCTGCTAATCATAAATTGTAATTTTTTTTTTGTTAGTTCGATCTCAAGTCAAGTAAGACACTTTTTGTGTGGTTGCAAGGGAACGGGCAGAAATTCGCGTGTTCAAGCACTGCCGTTAATATAATACGGGATCCTCGTTATGATAGCAAACCCCTTCCCTTTATGATGAATACACAATTTGAGCATTAACACACCTTATAGCTTAATAACAATTACCACACAACTGTGAAAAAATTGAAAAATGCCGGCCTCAAAAAGTGGTTTATTGCTTTGAGGAATTTTGTAATTTGATGATTGGAAAATGGCCGTGTCACGTTAAAGGAACAAAGCCATGCAACTTTGTGATAGTATGCGTAAACCTGCGCTTCAGTGGCAGCAAGCAAGGAAATATAATGATTCTTTTTAAATGAACAAAGGTTTGAAATTTTGGGTAAAAGTCACTTTTGCAGTTGCCCACATATGGCAAAACAGTAAACAGTTGGGAAAAGGTCCACTTTGCAAAGTCTACCCCTCCAGAAATTATAGTGTGGGCCTTGTTGAAAAATGACAAAAGTACCTCGGCTTCAACTCTTTCAGTTGGATTTCTTCACTGGTTATGTGTTGCTGGATTAACAACAAAATGAAGACGTTGATATACTAGTGGGATACGTGAAAGTCTTGCTGTTCTCCGCGGATAGTTTGACCAGATGTAGGGTTAATCTGCACCAAGGTAGCCCATTTAAGTGAAGTTTTGTAGGGGTGTTTTGTACAATTTCTGTACACTGCTTTTGAATGACCTTTTTGGGGGGATGGGGGGCAGTGCCCACACAGACTCGGGGCACATAAAACTAACAAGCCCAAATTGATTTAAATCCGGAGTAGTCATTTTTTAAAAGTGCCAAAGTTGTTTTGTGAACTTTAGTGATTTTAATGAGTTTTTTTTAGAAATTTTTTTAGAGCATTTTGTGCTCAGGAAATTACCTCTTTGATGCTGTGCTGTGGTTCAGGGACATCAAACCAACTTGAAAGTAACAAAATAGCATGCACCATTTGCAGTATACACTGCCAGACTGGTCTGTGAATAGGGAGCTCTGCTTGTTAGCCATTTATTTTCAGTTTTGGCTGTTTTCCATATTAAACTACGAAAGCTATGACCCAGGTCTGTTTTGTACTGTTCAGTAAATTTACTTTGTAACAATCTTAGGACTGGCATATTAGTTACTTATATACACAAAATTCAGATTGCCAATTTAAATCGGCCTAGCTAATTAGTGAGCTAAATTGTGCTGGTTTGTGTTTGGAAAATTGTTGGTGTGTTAGCGTTGATATAGGAAAAAGAAAAGGATCAACAAACTGCTGATAGGTTCCACATCTTTGAACCACTGAATACTGTTGTATTTCCCGTTTTAAGTTCTGCAATAGGATAAATGGGAAGAATCCATTGAGATTCAGCATGGCTTGGAATTCTAAATTTTTTGTTTTTCTCTGAACCTGCCACTCAATATGTATCTTTCCTAATTGATGTGGGCTTTTGTATGTGCAGTCTGTGCACAAGTAGAACAGACAATCACAGACAAACTTAGTGCCACATCTTCAGTTCTTCATTAATTTTGGCCACAAACACTATGTATCACGCCAAGACGTAGTTATTTGGATTTTGTAACGCTTAAACCTGAGGGGGATTAATGACCCAAATAATGACATGAGGTTCAGGGAGCTGGGCGACTTAAGGACCTGACGGGTCAGGGGAAGAGCCCACTGTTGGTTCCAGGGGGAAATGCCGTGCTGTTTTTCTTTTTCATTTTTTTTGTTGCAATTTGATCCTTATTCCAATGGTCACTCTTTCTCCATTTCTAGACCCCGGGCTGCGGGCACTCCCTCCGCACCCAGGATTGGTATGTGTAGGTAAAGTGTGCAACAATTTTGTTCTGTGATTTGTAAGATTTGCTAATGAGCAGCCGACTATGAAAGGTTGAGTTGGTATCATTAAAAAAAAAAAAAAAAAAAAATAAAAAAAGGGCAATCGGTCGTAAATTAAGATTGTTTTGTTTAAACACAAAACATGGCAACAAGGCACAATTTATTTCTTAGAAAACTGAGTTTTTCCAAATATTTCATGAGTGCCTGAACAAGTAGACAATCCATGTGTAAAACTAAGAATAGTGCATATTACCAACCAATATTTGTGAAAAGGTAATGGGGCAGTGATCCACAAGATTGTTCCCCCACCACTTAATTTTTAAAAGTTGAATGAAATTTTAATATCATCTGCATGTATAGTCTTATAATCCATGTCGCCCTATCTAGTGAAAATTCAGTAGCATAGGTAAGAAATTTGCAATTTTGTATTTTCTGTCTGTAAACGAACAGCAATTACAGCACAGTGGCCAATGGGACCACGGAAAACAAGGAATTGCTCATAACAAAACTGCAAGATCACAATCAACTAAAATAAGCTTTTCTCAACGATGTCTAATCTTCTTCTTCTTAGCGTGTCCACAAGTCATTCGTAATAACGATGTCTAATAAAACATGAATAGAACAAGAAGTGCTGGAATCATGAAATGCACATTTAACATCGATGGCTGATGTACTAGCTAGGCTGATGCTACTAGCTTGTGGTTAGTCTTTATTTAGGAGAAAACTGCAATTTTTCCCCACATAGTTTTCATGATTAGTATGTACAATTAGACATATATCCACCTTAATAGAGTATTGTGCGTATTATTAAAAACATGTAAAAAGTGCATGGTGTGTTGTCAGGCTTTGAATTACAATTTAAGATTTACATCTTTAAAAATTACATGCACATTGCACAGTGTGAAAGTTACATGCACAGGCTGATGTAAACATGCTACTAACATTCATTTCAGACTTGGGTACGTTTAGGCTTTTGACAGTCCGCTCAAATTTTATTATTTCAACATCCAATTACATTCTATGAAAAACGCTAAAAGTGAATATTCTATAGAATCACAAATTTTTAATTTTCATGAACATGCACATTTGCATGCAGGATACAAAAGTTACTTGCACAGAGATAAAGTGACATGCACCTGTGCACCTGGGTATCGGTAATTCGAAGCCTGTGTGTTGTATGCCAGGATTTTATGGCTTAAAATGTTGTGCTGTTTTGTGATTCAAATGCACATTTGGTATCTAGGCTAACAGCCAGAGCTACTAGCATAGACTGATGCTTCAGCCTAAGGGGGTCCTTTCCCAAGTCAAGGTTTGCCAGTCCTAAGGTTAGTCATAATCAGATAAAGGGTTTGCTAGTCATATAAAAAAAGGTTTGCTAGTTATATAAAAAAGGGTTTGCTAGTCATATAAAAAAAATCCCTAGTCATAAGGGGTTAGGGTTTAGGGTTAAATTTAAATTTATGACTAGCGAACCCTTTTTCAAATTATGACAAGCGAAACCCCTTTTTAATTTAGGCCCTATGACTAGCGATTTTTCCTTAATGAACTCTATGACTATTGACTAGCGAACCTTATGACTAGGGATTTTTTACCCAGCCTAGCTAGGCTAGTGTATTAACCCTAGACGTGTGTTCGGGTGCTTGTTAGGCTAGTATGCACCAATGCTACTATGCCATACTAGCTATAGTGCATTATCTTCTTCAAGTCAGCGACGTCAGTGAGATATCCATTGCCTGAAGCGTTAAATCCTGAGCTTTGACTGAAAGTACTGCCGAACACACATTAAG
>JAMKCH010079647.1:0-50811 GCA_023653785.1 Ophioderma brevispina
AAATCACGTAATCAGGTTTGTAGATATTGCCAATAATGGTTTTAATGGAATGTATGGAAATTTCAACGAATATCGAATCACAATCATTACAATCAAGGTTAAGATCGGATCTAAGGCGATAATTTAATTCAGAATTGATGAAAAGAGATCATGTCGAATACAATGTTCAGATGAGTAATCCTCAATGTCGATCAGGGAGGCATCGTCCTCAGTTGTAAACCATGTTTCGGAGAATCCATAAATAGGAAAATGGTGCTGTAAACAAGACAGATAGTTAACGATATTATTGGAATTTTTATTGAGACTGCGTGCGTTGGCATGGTATAAGGATAATTTAGATGTAATTAGAGATGGTTTATGTGTGTTAATGTTTTCAGCGGTATAGTAACGGCAATTGATGTCATTTGTTTTAGATATATCATTATCATCGTAAGAGTCGTCAAAAGGATGTAAAGAACTTATCTACACGTAAGTATCTTGTAGCAAAGTACTTTTATCGCACTTTTAGATTCGTGTCCACAATAAGAATTATTCAATTTTATTATAGTCAATGATTAAATGAAAAAACTCTTCAACTTGTGTTTGACAAATTGCAGACTATGATGTAACCAGTCAAGCATATTTTATGAACTAGGCCTAATGGAAATTCTTTTTTATTTGCAAACGCTTTTACCTTAATTGATAAGGCGCTATATCAAATGCTATTTGTATATACATGTAGTTTTTTATGGAGTGGTTATGTACACTGAATTCATTGTAAAATACAATACGAGCACGATATACGAGCAGGTTGTCTGACCATAGATTATGTGTGTCATTTCTTAGTAAAAAAACATTTTGTGTTCAAATTTCGATTGTTTGTTGTTTTAATGTCGTCTTTCTTTCATGAAATAATTTCAGTTCGATTCGAGGTTGGCACTCTAGCAAGACCCTGTGTTTTGTCATTGTATTTACAAAATCAAGCAAGAGTCTATTTTACTCAAACTGGCAGTTGGGACTTCATTGTGTCGTCTGCAAGAGGGCACATAGAGATTGCTTTAATAGTGTATTGTATCTGTCTTTCTGTGTGTGTGTGTCTACAGGTCGTAAAATGTTGACCTAAACATAATTATTGCTCGCTGTTTCCACATACGTGCACACATTTTCATGGCACTTGCATGTAATAGTCCTTGGGTAGTGCCCCACAAGTTACCCCCCCCCCCGCAGTAGGGTCAAGGTCATCTAGAAGTCATGTGTTGCTGGAAAGAAAGACATTGATTTTAAGTTGAAATTTCGATATGACAACGAGAAAAATCAGAACAAGCACCTTTAAAATCCAAAACACTGGTATCTAATGGCAACATAAAGTTCTTAGTTTCATACTGCAAGTCAACCTACCTGTATCACCTAGCAACCTATTATACGAAGGTAATTAATTGAATAATTTAATCATTATCTAATAAAAATTGCATCAAACTACACTGCACTGTTGCTCATGAAGTTGGAATAAAAATATTTTTACCACTTTTTATGGAATTATTCTTACAGTGTGAGTTATTCATGATATCAAGGGTGTATATCGCTACCCTACTTGAATGATCGGTCTCTTCCGAACATATCACCATGAATTTAGTTGACAATTAACCCCTTTACGAACTGTGCCCTTAGCCTGAAAGGAAAAGTGGTGTTTGAACAGCAGATTTAAGGATAAAGTTTTTCCTAAGAGTGTCATCCAAGTGACCAAGGGGGGGGGGGGTTCCTAGGGACCCCAAAATTTGTTTTCGCGCTGGCCGCTTTACGCGTGGGATTTTTGCGCCTAAATTGTTTGTAATTGTCTGACTTTTAAATGCGCTTCTTTTCATACCAAAATAATTAAAATTAGCCAAGCCGTTAATGAGTTAATTAGTGGGGGTCCCATGGAACCCCCCCCCCCTTGGGCACTAACGGAAGTCATTTCAGAATATTTTTTAAAAATAAGAATAAGAAACCAAGAACCAAAGCAATTTTTTTTTGCTGATATAAGTTCACACATACATGTAAGTAAACAATTATTAGTAACATTAAAAAAAATTAACCCTTTATGCGCTGAAAACAAACAATTTCATCATGGATGTTGCCAAACCCTTACTGTACAAACTCTATGGGAAAATGACGTGCATTTTGCAACACCCGTAAAAAATACAGGATTCCCTAAAACTGCTAGTTTTGTGTTAAATATATGTAATTTGGGTTTTTCTAGAATATATATCAACATAAAATAAGTTTTCAAAATGTTTGGTGTAAGCGCAAGGCTCATTTGAATTTTCCGTCTTTTTTCCCAATTTTTGCGTGTTTTGAAAACAATGTTTTGCCCCTAATTTGCAGCCAAAATAACAAATTTCATTTTTTGTTGCTGATTTGGGGTTGTCTTAGGACCCTTCACATGTGGTATAAATTTCATGCAAAAATTCCCCCGGGAAAGTGGTTTCCTTAGGGGGGTCCCATGGAACCCCCCCCCCCCCCCCCCCCTTGGGCACCAACGGGAGTGAAAACCCCTTGGTCACTTAAGTGTTAATCGTGAAAAGGGATTTACTGTTTTTTTGTGCACTTTAGCCAGGACATATATACTGAAGCTATCTCACGTGTAACAATCATCCCATTGTCTCATTTTAGGATTAAATAACTGTTGATGTTCTTGATGTTATTTTAGAAAGTGGAAGTTCTGTCCAAACGAGAGAATCTGGTGATGAACCTAAGAAGACAACAAGTAGCAAGGTATCAACAGGTAAGTCTTACGACAAAAAAAAAATGTTACTGATTTGCAATTGTTGGATACGTGTTTATAACATGCGCATTTGGAATGGTGAACGATCATAGTGAAATAATGACCTCGTTTTTTAAACATTTCCTCATAGACCCTATGTCATTGTGTTAGAGCTTCGTCGTATTTCCCATCCTGATAAAGAGTGTTATCCATCTGCTTTTGTCCATCTTTAACACTCTCAAGACCCCAGCGTGCAAGAAGCCCTCACCTGCAAGCTTAATCGTGAAATGGGATTCGCTCGCGATTTTTTTGTCGTGCACTAAGTTTAGCCAGGACATATGCACTGAGAAGCCATCTCATGTGTGACAATCATCCCATTGTCGTCATTTAGCATTTAATAACTGTCGCTGTTGTTTTTAATGTTATTTTAGAAAGTGAAAATTCTGTTCCAACGAAAGAATCTAGCGATGACCCCGAGAAGACAACAAGTAGCAAGATATCAACAGGTAAATCTTTCGACAAAACATTTGTTACTGATTTGCAATTGTTGGTTACGTGACATGCGCATTTAGAATGGTAAATGATCATAGTGAAATAATGACCTCAATTTTTTCTAAAATATTTCTTCATAGACCCTATGTCATAGCTTTTGAGCCTTTTTTGGTATCCCTGAATTTCATGGTATTTCTCATGTTTATAAAGAGTGACATTCATCTGCTTTTGTCAATCTTTAGCATTCTCATGACCCCAGACTCACCTACAAGCTTAATCGTGAAATGGGATCCAATGCCAAGTTTTCTGTCGTACTTATTTTATTATACATTAGCAATAATTTCATAATCTGGATTTGGAATTGATACCTGTTTTGTTATTATTGATATTTTAGAAAGTGCAAGCTCTGTTTCAATGAGAGAGTCAAGTGATAAGTCCGAGAAGACAACAAGTAGTAATGTAGCAACAGGTAAGTCTTTCAAAATTGCAATTGTTGGATACGTGTCTAAAAATTCAGAAAAGCAATCATGAAAATAAAGGTACTCCTCTTTCAAAAAGGGACCAGTATATTACCGTACCTTAGATTATGTTAATGAAACAACCCAATTGCTCATCATTAGAGGTTATACACCACTAACCTGGCTGCCAAAATGATCAAAATTCTTGGGTGAACTACTGTTTTGCATGGCATCTGATAAAAACGATTTAAAACGTCTGAAAATGCACTAGTCAAATAAAGAAAGTGATGGAATTTCATGGTTGACATGGTAGACTGGTATGTTTTCTCAAAGTAAGTGGCATTGAGACAGTAAATTTGAGGCAATTTACTCCGCGCTCATCAATTTCACATCGATTTGCCCACTACTAGCCGTAGCAACTATAGAGCATCGTTTGCTGGGCGATCTGATGTGGTGCGAGTTTGGTGATTCGTAAGTAAAAAATTCTGCTTGGACTATGATGTGATATTGTTGTATTCCTCTGTGAAAGTTTTGAATATGAAAGAATCATGCCCAAAGTTGTCATTTTAGTGGTGTTTAACCTAGATAGTCGATTGGAATCAATATTGGCCAACAAGACAAACGTGTTTGGGTCGCCCAATGTTTATCATTTAGAAATAGGGTCTCGGGCAAGAAAGGTTGGGAACCCTTCTACAGGGATGAGACCTGATTCAAATAAATGCCTATGACAAGGACTTTCACATGGTTGCCGGATAATCCGCCCAATTAGGCACATACAGGGATGAGACCTGGTTCAAATAAATGCTTATGACAAGGGCTTTTACATGGTTGCCAGATATTCCGCCCAATTAGGCACACTTTTGTTTGAGGCCCTACGAAGATGAGACCTGGCCCAAATAAAAGCTAATGAAAAGGTGTTCTGCCGAATTGGGTGCATTTTTATTTGAGGTCCTGAGAAGATGAGACCTGACTCGAATGCAAGCTTATGAAAAGGGCTTTCACATGCATGGTTGCCTGATTCTCTGCCCAATTATGTGCTTTTTGGGTGCTATATGGATGAAACGTGTCTCAAATAAAAGCTTATGACAAGGGCTTTAAAATGGTTGCAGATTCTCCGTCTAATTGGACTCATTGTTTTATTTGAGATTCTATATGGATGAGACACTTCGGTCAGGCAGTCTATTTTTGCATCTAGCTTCGAAGTGAATACCAATCTGAGGTTGTATGTTGGCCATAACACTAGGCTTTGTGGCTACAAATAACTCCCCCAATGATTAGCAGAGACAAGCAAATCCTGGGTGGTCAACTAATCTATGAAATCGGTAGCTTTTTCTTTCAAAACCTGAACAAAGAATCATTCTACATCCATGCTTACAAGCTTATTATTTATTTATCACCTAAAATATCTTTCTATTGTAAAAAAAATAATTTTTGAAGGTTTGAAAAGATCGTATCAAAGCATTTTTCAAATGTTGAAAAGAATGTGTATGTTGAGGGCTTATAGGTCTTAATGAACTTTTATGCAATATTGCCTCATGAGTTACTGTTATAATAATACATTGAAATCTTGAATTGGTAACACCTACATGTATGTATGTATGTATGTATGTGAACATTTAGACCTGACTGTTAATGATATGGAGAATGAACATAACAGGTTTCTGATAATAAGGCCATTGAACTAAATGAAAGAGAAAAATAAGAAAAGGTTTTTAAAAAGAAAAACTTAACAGCTTTGCATATAGGTATCTGGTTCGCAAGTTCCTGTAGGCAGAAAAGGTCTTCTTGATTAAAAGGAGTTTAGGATTAAGGTTTGGTTTAGACACTTCTTGCTTTGCATTATTCATTCTGACTGCGCTTTTATCAATACAAGAACAAATTAGTGGTTGTTTGCTTTTTTATTATTTTCTGTTGCAAATTGAAGTTTCAACTAGTTTTGACCAAAATAAGGCGGGAAAGACCTCCGGTATTTATACCACATGTTTACCGGTTTTACCATACGGTAAAGTCCACCTACAACGGTGAAGAATAGGGCACTCGATTCAGTTGACTCTCACGCAACGTTAGTTTCACGCTTTATTCCGCTGTCGTCGATGGAGCCCAGACTATGGCTCCGGGCGGACCACCGGCCAACCACAAAGAAGAGATATCAGAAATATAGTTTGGTCCCTAGATGACTGAGATTTCAGTTATATGGTATAGTTGCCAGATTAGGCCAAATTAGGCGTTTTTGTTTTAGGTCCTAAAGGATGATATGTCTGGAGAGCACAAGCTTCTATTTACCCGTCTTATTCAGGCCCCTAGAGAGGAGCTCCCCTGGGTCTGTCATTGGGTAGGAAAGTGCATTAAATAGAAGAAACTGCACAAAAAGTCAACATTTTGCTATGTATCTTTTCTAGAGGAACTGGTATACTATAAACATTTTGTATGTTGGAGTTTTAATTTCCATTGTTATCCTTTGCTGTTAATCTTCTCGGGACCTATTTTGTTTTTAAATATACAGCACCAGTATATGGACTAGAGATAATTGGCGGTTTTACCGACTATCGAAGCCACGATTCCAAAACCATCCATGGTAAACGTTATGAATGGGGTTTACAATCCGCAGATCAAGCAGAAGAACGTATCATCTTCTACAGCTATTGCTCCATTGATAAGGGAGGTGGTTACAGCCATCTTAACTTCTATATGCCTTCAATTCCATCTACTGAACACTACGAGATCATTGGGAGCTACGTGGAAGTGGAATTCACGGGTAATAAGACCTTTAAGTGGGGGGAGAGTAGTGCTGATGGTGATGGGCAAGAAGACGTGGTTGTTACCAATGGGAAATTTAATGGGAAGAAGGCATGGCTTCATTTTATATTAGAAAAATCAAACAAGCCGACTAAATGGGTTGGATTAATTTTAAAGGAGTGCCAGATAGGCTCGCAGACTAATTGTAAAGAATATAAAAAGTTCGACAAACAAAACAACACCAACTCATGCCGGCATCGGCTTGTGACTTTTAGTTGCTATACACAATTGGAAAGGAAACAGATGTGTTCATTAGATCTTTGGTCCCCCAATTGTAAACCTTTCAAAATGAAACAGGTGTATTATCAAAAGTCACGCTTGTATTGAGAGTATTGATTTTTTTTCAAACGGGAGTGATCTATATTGCCGTGTAGAATATAGTTATCCATATGTAATTTTTATCTGTGTAAAAAATTTTTAAAGAAGCTCATTTCAACTGAATTTGGTAGGTATGGGTGTCAACATTTACGCAAAAAAAGTGAGTTCTCGAGGGGGTGGGGTACAATAGGTTTTTCGGGAGTCAAGGTTACTAACCGGGTCAAATTTATTGAAATTGATCCATCATGGCCCCCTGAAAAGTATACCAATCATAGTTTTACTCATAGCTTCCAAAAAGGTAGCGTTTTTTGGGTACTATCTGCGGCCGAAATTTTTGGGAGTTATAGGCTAAAAACAGCAAAATCGATAAAAACGATCATGTTCCGTTGTACGAGGGGTAAAATTTTAAAATTACTCGCGATTTGGATAAAATTAGTGCAAACTTATAGACTGTGCGCTCAAGTAGGAATAAAAATAATGATAGTTTTGAGTGTCTGTAAAGGCTTACTTCCTGAAAGTAGGGGGGAAACAATGTCAAGCCCCCATTGAATGCAATGGACGTTGACTTTGACCCCTGTACCTCCCAACATCAGTTTGAAATGGCTTCTTAAACTTTTTTCACGATTTGCAAGACTATTGTTTACTTTTGGGTTCCTAATAATTCGTTCACAATTAAAGACAAATTTTAAGACTTTGTAATAAATGTAGAAGAACGTACACATGTTTGTAATTTGAGGAAACATGCGATTGTCGTGATGGGAAAGACATAAAACTGTGAACTTGCGTTACACTGCAATACAGTGTTGTAACCAATAACAAACAAACCAGAAGTTCCTCGTGCAGATTATATTTATTTACTTATTTGTTCCGCTGTCACAAATGACTACTATAACAGAGGAGTTAAATGGCTACCTTAAAGGTGCAACAAGATGGCAAGGCATCCATATATTGTGTCATTGATGTGATTTTCCTGATAATTTAAACACACATTAGATTTCTTGACATTATATTTGGCTACAGAATTTTTTAAGAGTGAAAATAAGGTGATTTTTGAGTTGTTTGTTTCAATATAAAAATGCGAATTTCTTACATTTGCTGCCAGATGCAATAAATAGAAATGTCATATTTCTGTACCAACGAAATATTTCTCAGCTTAATCCTTTTAGATGGGGATTTTTGATGGAAAGCATTACATCAGTGCAAAAACAGGGCTTTCAAAGGTTTAAATGACACCTGATACAGTATGTGAAATCTCTCGTTGCACCTTTAAAACTGTCATTTTGTCCCACTTAAAGTGACTTGGTACATTAAACCTGTATTTTTAAGTTCCAGATCATTTATTTCATTTATCTTTGTTCTGTTTGACAGATATTGTTTTATTTGAAGACTACAAAATCTGACTACAGTATAGCAATAATTGTTTTCACTTTGCACGAGCAAGTGATGAAATTACCCTCAGCTGCTTCATGATTCATTTTACTATGTCGACTGAGAGACCAGTTTATGTGACAAAAGTACCCAACCTTGCAATTTAAGTATTTTTGTCACTATAAATTCATGTGACAACCAGCCTGCAAAAATTGTATTGGAAGAAATACTTATTTAGTGCTGTGGACTCTTAACCCTCGTCTACCTGAGCCATTTTTTGCAGCAAATTAAAGATAATAAACTACGCTTTCAGGTGATGCCACATATGTTAAATATACGTTACTTTGAAATTTAAAATGGCGGACACAATCAGGGTCATTTTTTTTACTCACCCTGTATATGTCGTATAGAGGTTTCTGTTCGGGCCCAAACGAGGCATAACTGCTAGAAATCTGTATTTTAATTAATATTTTTGAAAAATCTTGTCGCCATCTTGAAATCCAATATGGTAGCCACCTGAAGAACAACTTATGACCACTGAAAGTTTCTGGGTATTAACAATATAGATATAGACACCTGAACTTTAATCAGAACTGCTACAGAACTGGCAATATGGCTAAAAATGGCGAATTTGACAGCCATTTTTAAAATTTCATGCGGCCATCTTGAAATTCAATATGGCAGCCTCCAAATAAAATTATGAGATGACCAACAGGTTAATTGGTATCAAAAACATAGGTTTAGACACCTCAAATTTGGTTTTAGTTGCTGCAGAATTAAAGATATGTCACAAAAAATTTGATTTGAGGGCCAATTTGGAATTCAATATGGCGGCCACCAGGGGGCGTAATATTTTTGGGTCTATTTTTTTCGGAACCTCTGATGCTATAGAAGTCATTTACAAAGTTTCATGCTTTCTTCAAAAAATGAACAATTCTTGTACTTAATAGCTCTACTAAAGGGGGTGGTTCCTTCGGTAGACGAGGGTTAAGACAAAATTAGGCGCACGACCATATGCATATTTCAGGCCACCAACCCAGGTACACATTTTTTCAATTATTTTTACAAAAGGCTAAATCGGGTGTTGCCATTTAGAAACTGATGAGGCTGATGAATTCACCAGGGTCACTAATGACCTAGTGTCTCTAAATGGCAATACCTTGCTAAATCTGCATGATCGTATTTGAGAAACGTCATTCGCGATATCAAGCTAACAGCTGTTAGCCCCGGAGGTAGCAGACATTTGTAACACATCTCAAGTACAAAAGGTTTGAGTGATTAAATATGTACATGACTAACATGACCCCTGAACTAATTTTTAAGTGCCACAGCAGGGGGCCAAGACAAAGTTTGTACAGGGGTCAATTTTTACATTGATCCAATCATGTCAAAAAACGATTTATTCCTTATTTTAATCCTATGAACTCCATCAATAATTTGCAAACCACTTTTTTAATCTAAATCGGAGCAACTTTAAAAATTTGAACCCCTGTACAACTGAAATTACCCTTTTTTTTTTTTTTTTTTTTTTTTTTTTTTTTTTTTAACTTTGAAAACTTATTGTAGATAGTACAAACTATAACCTTTCCTGAAATCCTTGTGGGTTAGTCAAATTGAACATGGTATACTTCTCAATGATGGATCAAATTTAAAAATTTGACCCTGTACACACGTGTCTTGGCCCCCTCATCCCTAAGGCACCATTTGCTCTGTACTTAAGAATCACATTCAGGGGTCCCTGTCATCTGGTCAACCTATGTAATCACTCAACTTTTGTACTTGAGATGTGTTACAAATGTTTGCTAGCGCCCGTTTATGTGGCTGCTGTGTTTGGTATTATCCGTTTACATTATGCACTACGATACTCCGCTGTTTTAAATTTATATCTCTTGCGATGTACTAGTAAGTGACAGGATGGTAGGATGTCACACAAACCCCATTTACAACCCAACGTGTACTTCAGCAAACATACACCATCCCCCCGGACGCCACATAAACTCATGCAAAATGTACAAACGCTGTTCACAGATTCGATCACCTCCATATCATGAAGAATGAAGAGGCTTGTCAATTAAATAAATATGTCTGATTCTGAATATTTGGAAATTTGGTATGGATGGAAAGCTTAAGTAACGTAGATTACATGTAATCAAAATAAGTTGAAAATTGTCCACATTTGTTGAGTAGTTTGGCCTTTTAATTTTCCGCCTAATATCTTACTCGAAAACGATTCCGAGAAATCCACATCGCAGGCAAATGGTACGTCCAAAGTGATTACCATCCATAATTTACGCTGTTGTGACCATCATATCGCAGTGGTTGCCACGTCAATAATAATAAAACACAACGAAAATACACAAAAATATGTCATTCTGTACTTATTTTTCTAATTTATTTTACTTTCATATCCAATCAATCTTACAGTTCCAGCAATAACAAGTTCGAGTCAACACGATGTCTTTTGGTCATCACTTTGACGTCACGAGGAGAGCAAATTGGGCGCTTTTAATCAATGAGCCGTGGCGAAAAATCCGCCCGTTGTCCGTCGTATGTCAATCAAGCAACAATTAAAATGCCTCTATTTTGTTAATTTTACATCAAATTGTATTATTTTTTCGGGAATTCGTGATGTATGTACATATATTTTATGAATGTAAGTCAAACTGAGCTTGACAAAAATCTTGACATATTTCCTTTAAGTTGTGTGCAAAGAAGTGATAGTATTGTTCCCTTTATTTTGTGTGTTTTCTGTTTGCGGTAGGGTCCAAACCGCTTGGATATGCCCCTTTTAGTGTCGTCTTTTTGTGTCGTCTTCAAGGCACATATCCCGCACGGCTGCTCCCACTTCGTGTCTCGCGGGACACCATGTTTTTTTGGCTACAAATGGCAAATTCTAGCAATTAAAACACATTATCATTTATTTAAATGTCAATATTAGTTTTGTAATATTATATTGGCCTCTTTTTTGATCAAAAATGTTATTTTATATCTCAATTTTATTTGAGAAAAGATTTCTCATGGGAAAAGTACTTTGTTTATGATAAAAACGAGAGCAGGGGATTCCCAAGTGCTATGTTGAGATCAGACCAGGTGTTGTTACTTGATAGTTTGCACAAGAGGTGAATGGGGATTCCCAAAGATGTAAACTCAGAAACTAAGTTTTATGCTTTGAGATCAAAATATTGCAAAATCTGGGGATTCCCCCATGAAGTTATATGTGAAGTGATGCAATTCAGATGATGTAATTTATGTGAATTCAAATTGGTCAGCTAGTTCAAGGTTATGTTTATGCATGATGCTGTGGTAATATCTATTTTAAGACTTGGGAACTTTGTGAAACAGCGCTTTGCCTACATGTATAAAAGGCGCTATATAAATAAATTATTATTATGAAATGATGGTATAAAGCAGAGTTGCAAGAGGTTAGATTTACCAGCAGCAGTTGTAACCAGGAGCTATACAGTATAGTTATAGCTAGTTTTAATCTACAATAATGATAGTAGATTTGTGATTACATAGTGCCAGTATTTATAAAGACTATAGAAGCTCACGCATCATACACTGCAAACAAACTAGTACACGAGATCATTACTGATACTTACTTCGCATTTCTTAACAATCATTAACTACGAGGAAGAAACACGCATCGCGCGCTAGAGCAATTATAACATAACATGCACAGGCACACACATCTGAGAAAAAAAATCTCGGACGTATGCGCCTGTACGGGGACTCGAACCCCGGACCTCTCGCTTTCTTGGCGAGTGCTCTACGACTGATCAATACAGACCGTTCCTGCTATACAGAGATTGTGTGTGTGTCTGTGCATGTTTGCAGTGTATGGTGCGTGAGCCTCTATGGTCTTTACAAATTGATACATTGTTAGGCTTGCGGGTAAGCATCGACTCCGATCTCATACACTGTTGTGTTGTGTGTGCTGTTTACCCCGACCGCTTATCCATGAGTGTTATACCGAATAAGCGAGTTAACAAAATTTTAAACATCAGGAAATAAGTATGTTTTCAGGAGCCGCTTAAAGACACTGATGGAAGGTGTCTCTCTAATGTTAACAGGAAGCTTGTCCCAGATAGGACCAATTACGTTGAATGATCTGTCACCAAATCTACGCTTGGTACGAGGAATAAGCAGCTGCTTTACATCAGAAGAAGACCATAGCCTTCGTCTTGTAACAGCAAAATTACTAAGCAACACATTATACTATCATTAAGGTATGATGGAGCCTGTCCATGAAGAGACTTGTATACGCATAAAGAATGATTTTGTAACTGATACGTTCTTTGACAGGCAACCGGTGAAGACTGATCAAACGACGTGATGAACTCTAAACTCCTTAGAGACCTTTTCGAGGTATCATACTTTGCTCTCTCTGGATTTAAGGGTTATCAGCTGGTCTCTCTCCGGACATAGGGTGCTTCACATTAGATACTTGGCAGCTACGCTCTTGCATGCTCGCTACACTACAACGGATGTCTGGTGGAACAATTCCTGCTAGTTTGGGCGAAGACATCCTGTGATAAGCCGGCAGGAGGCATTTAACACTGGATCAAGCTTCTTGACATGGGTTGATCATTCCCATACAGGGCAAGCATACTCTGCACATGAGTAGCACAGGGCAAGTGCCGTCTATCTTAGGGCATGTGGGTGAGCACCCCATATTGTGCAAGTGAGTTTGTTCAAGATATTATTGCGTGAACATACTTTACTCTTCGTCTTCTTGATGTGGGTCTTAGAAAATGCGGTCCAAGGTAGCTCCTAGGAAGACAGGATAATCACAGTACTCCAGGGGTGTTCCAAACCAGGTTTCTTTAAGCTGAAGTTTGGCTTCACGGTTGCGCAGATGGAAAGCACATACCTGTGTCTTGGCTGGATTTGCAGGTCGTGAAATGTCTTTAGGATTGTTGATGGTTTGAGGCACTTGACCTAGAATGTTTCTGCTATATTGTAGTGTCATTTCTGTTACCTGTGGACTGTCAAAATTCTTGATCTGAGAAGAATGTTCTGGTTTGCGGGAAGCGTTCGGGGCTGCAAGTTTAGCCACTATGTTGATGGTTTTGTCGCGTCTACTCAGTGCATGAAGAGCGGGGAGACGCTTGGTAAGCTCATCTCCCAGTGCCACGCAGATACGGCGGATGGTAATATCGATCTTGGAGGGTTGGCAGCTGGGTGTGCTTCTCAATTCCGTCAGTTTAACTGCACGCAAGAGGAACCTATGACAGGACGGCGTTTGCATGTCCAAGACATTTTATGTCACTGTTCACAACCTATACATCAATACTGATATCATAAATTGACACAGATGTCTTTGTGTGTCTGTTATACCACAGCACGGTTAATTGGATAGAGCTTGGCCTATCCGGCTTGTTCGTATCTCAGGAGTAACAGCATGACCACTTCATCGTATTTGCATAGCGCTTGGAGACGAGTTTACAAAGTGTTCTTCTAATTTTGAAAGTCCACAGCTAACAGAATGCACAATACAAAATGGCGGAAACATTCTTAGTCAAGTGCCTCAACCCATCAACAGATCTGAAGACATTTGACAACCTGCGTTTTGCTGCATTTAATAGCAATGGCAATGACATCAAGGTGAACTTTGAGAGAACAGCTTGAACCTCAACAAATATAAGGAGCATATCCTGCGAGGCTACTACAACAACAACTATGGGTCTAAGCCAAATTTAAAGACGCACCCGTAATTATGAATGCCGAGCCTTATGGTTTGTAAGAAGAAACAATTTCCTAGTCCCTGAACTGAGATCTCAAAACCCGAAGGTCCGCCAGATCCATGCACATGTGTCAAATGTGCTCGCAAGAATGTATGTCCTTGCAGGATAACTTAACAATGATCAAGTGTTATAAATTCTACAAATGCAAGACAGGTGATTGTTGTAAAACCCTATTACTAAATGAACACTCACTACCTAAAATAAATCATAGATGAACACTACCTGATATACCTATAGACTCAGTTACGTTACGAACACGCCTGATATACCTGGACTCAGTTATGCTATGAACACTACCTGATATAATGTTATGAACACTACATTTGGCAAAATTGGGTTCATATTAGCCTAGAACAGTTGTATTACTCTCCGTTGAATTATATTAATTCATGTAATGTATGCACATGCATAAGAGGATAATCCAACCGTTAAGTGCCAATATGATATAAAATTGGATCGATTAAGCCGAATATTTAAATGGTCTCGCTATGAGTTGCAAAAATATTGGGCGAGACGCAGTCGAGCCCAATATTTTAAAACTCATAGCGAGACCAATTAATATTGGGCATAAATCATTATCATGTTTTGAATCCGATATTTTCACACACTTGGACTCCTCAAAACATGATAATGTAATTAATTGAACGCTAATTTCTATTTTGTATTGTTATAATACCTCCATTTTTGTGATTAAAAATATCAATTTGACTTTCTCAATTTTATTTGAGAAAAGATTTCTCACGGTAAAAGTACCTTGTTTACTCTAAAGAGAAGAAAGTGGAATTCCCCTAGTGTTGTTTGTGCAAAATGCACCTGTTATTAAACTAGAGCAATGAATGGGATTCCCCAAAAAGGGCTAAATTTAGAAACTGAGTCAACTTGTTTATGCTTTGAGATAAAAACAAATTGCATAATATGGGGATTCCCCATGAAGTTATAATTGTGAGATGATGCAATGTAGATGATGTAATTTATGTGAAATCCAATTGGTCAGCTAGTGCAAGGTTATGTTCATGCATGATGCTGTAGTAATATCTATTTAAGACTTGGGAACTTTGTGGAATGATTGTATAAAGCAGAGTTGCAAGAGGTTAGATTTGCCAGCAGCCACCAGTAACAAGTATAGCTAGAAGTTATAGCTAGTACAGTACCTGGTGCCAGGATTTATAATTCGATGTGAGTTAAGTCGCTGTAATGATTCTACTGTTGTCTTTGAAGCCAAAAGTGCTAGGAATCAAAATAGGATTCCAAATTGTGGACAGATAGAAATCGTGGTGATTATTTTGGACTGATATACTGTGGAAATTAGTATCGTCGAGGGACTTATTTAACCTTGTCGTCTTGAACTGCTGGACAAAAGTTATGTAATGTTGTTTTGGACATACCAAATTCTTGAACCAACTAGATCTGATTTAAATCATTAATCATTAAATCATTTATTTGTGTTTGAAAGGTATTTCTGACCTTTGACGTCTACGAGACGTCATAACAGCATAATTTGTATATTACTATATAATGGCGATTTCTATGGCGTTTTTCTCGTTTCAGTAGCCATATCGGCGCCATTTTGAATTTGAAGCAATATTATTCAGAAATAACTTTATATGGTCATTGGGACATTTCTACTTACCTCACGGACATGCTGGATTTGATTTGTGGCAAATACGAACCAATATTGCGAATTTTTGTAGATTTTCAATATTCTGGCTGCCATTTTGGCCACCATCTTGGATTTGAAATATGTAAACAATATTAAAATACCATTTTTAAATGATCTGTGTGCTGCTTTTATCTTAACATACCATTGTATTAGAAATCAATTAAATTCAAAGCGATCTCAAGCATCCTAATAGGCTATTTAATGGCGGCCATTTTGGATTTTGCAAAAATCAGGTCTTTCGACCAGGATATAAATTTTGGCACACATCCAAGTTGTTCCTGGGATTCCAATTAGTCTAAAACAGTTGAGCTCTCCTCTCCTAAATTAAGTGCATACATATCTAAGCCAGCTCCTCTACAATATATGAGATTTCCATGAGAAAATATCTTTTGGAAAGTGAACACTACAAGGGTTCGGCGCTTTGTGCGGCAAGGGACACACCTCCCGCACCCACCCCCTGGCCGCTTTATATATGGCCTCTGCATGAACACTTATAAATGATTAATTCAAGCAAAACCTAAAGACAGCAACTATATTACACTTTTTTACAACCGTTGATAATACCTATGAACATCAAAAGCATTTGCGTGAGAAATGTGTTTTGAAAATTGGACATTGCATGAGTCCCTCCACCAACCCTCTTGTGGCTGAGATGTGAACTCCCCATGAGCGCTTGACATATAATTCGACGCTGACTTTTAACGATCAACTATATTACACGTTATACGTCATACCCCCCTTCTTCCCGCTTATAAACTCTCCATGAACACTTCATATTCATTCAAACAAACCGAAACCCATGCATCGGCTATTTTAGCATTAAAGTGAACCACTTACAAACTAGCATGGGAAAATGTGTGGAATGCAAACATTGCAAGGGTTCAGCGCTTTGCGCGGTAGGGTGATACCCCCTTTCGCACCCATTGCACTCCCTTCGGACAGCTAAGATGATTCATTCAAAGAAAAAATAAAACAATAATTTAATTTTAAAAACGTCAATGATACCTAAACAATAAAAAAGAGCTACTTACATATTCTGATTGTTTCTACGCGGATAATGTAGCTGTGTACAAATGGTTGACCCATTTATTTTTACTCTAATGATACCATGTAGCCCAAAGAACTTTGAATACCGGGGTACACCGTACTTGTTTACAAACAGTACTTATATGACATCATATATCGCATAAAATGACCATAGGTGTTAAAGGCATTAAGGAAAAACGTTCGTAAATTATTATCCGACGATTTTCAGATCTGCATACAAATTATATTTGTTTTTATTTTAGGGATAGCTATGTGTTAGTGCTACTAATAATGTACATATATCCCGAAAGTACAAGCACATTCAACGCCAAAATGGTACCAAGGGGCATTTTATCAAACATATTATGACATATTCGTAGTCTACATTAATAGATTTATTCAACATGTTCAAAGTTCGTTTAGTTGCACTAAAACAAATCGTTCAACCATTTGTACACAACTACATTATCCGTTGCAAAATTTAGAGTGTATCAAATTTGCATAGGAAAATGTGTTTTGGAAAGTGAAGATTGCAACGGTTCAGCCCTTCGAGCGTAAGGGGAAACCCCCTCTAGCACCCACCCCGCCAGGGGCAACCGCTTACTCGGCGCGATGGCCGCTTCGCGGCTATATCGTCCCTTTCTATTTTCGCGGACCCCCCATGAGTGTTCGATAGTCTCGTTCAAATTCTTTGACCTGGATTCCTCTGCTTGGTACATTTTTATATGTTATGAAGCATAATTACAATTGCCTATACTCTTGCAATGATCAAGTGGTCATGACGGAAACATAAATGAGTCCCCGCCTTTTAAAATATAATTTTCAAGGCGTGTCTACCTAGCAAAATACCTCTCACACACACACGTGATCGCTCGTAGATCTAAAGTAACTCAATGGTATACTATGGCTTTCTATCCCATATCATCACGCCCTTTTTCTCACGTAGGTCCGCCCCCGTAATTTGGAGGTCTGGATCCGCCCAAAGTTTCAGGTATATATACATGCATTCGTTTTGCAAAGATAAAGCCGTGGAGGCGCTACGATTCACTTTCGAAATTGTTTCTGAGTAAAAAATAATACCAGCCTTTGAAAAGATTCAAATATTTTGGCTATCTTTCTGGCGCCATTAGCAGGTGAGTAATAATCCCAGTATTTTCAAAGATGGGCATTATTTACTTGGAAATGGATTTGCGGTGAAAACGATATAGTTCAGTCTCCGTGGTCTTTTAGCTATTGTAGTTCTGATATTTGTAGGATAATTGTGAAATGATATGTTATCGTCTTGAAATCTTAGAGTTAAGTTTTATTCATATCAGCGATTGACTGTCCAGTTAGACTTACTTGTTTCACCGACGTATCTAGACTTTGGTGTTTGAGGTGGACACCGGTGGCGGAAGGACATCTAATGCCAAAATAGGGCTGATTTTGCATGTTTTTGGCATGAACCCCCATTTTGATACCCGTCTTGCCCCGTTGCGATTAATCTTGCCAGCACAATACCCATTATAATAAACTTTCCCTTTTTAAATGTTGTAATAAAAGGTAGGCCATATTGATTGCCATTCAGTGAAAGACCGCATTCTTCCCGTTTTTTTAAACGGATCTCACAATGCATGGGATAAATGCTTGTACCACCCAATTTTTCTGATTCAATCAAGCACTAAATTAAAGAGTAACTTTCCACTTGTATATTTACAATATTTCAATGGGCAGGGTGCTTCAGATGAAGTAGAGATCATTCTTGAAAGAATTGATGTGTGAAGTGTGTGTGTCACTTTCCTCGATGCATGGTTGTTTATTGTAACCTTGTAACAATGTCTTAAGGTGCATCTTTAAAATGTGACAGATGTTTGCGTTCGTAAAATTGATACTGTGTTGCAATATTGATCACAATTGGATAAGAAGGGTATTTGTAGAAAAAAACAAATTTTGTCTTGATATCATGCATAGACCAATGCATGGTTTGTAACTTATGGGGTATTTAGATATGTATCGTCGCTTATCTCGTAACAATCGCCGTTTTTATGGCTACATTTTAGCTGTTTTTGTAGTTGAGATCGCAAGTAGCACAATTATGGCGCATTTTGGATCAATTTACCTAAGGTCCGTATAACGTTTATGATTCAAGGGCGTGTTTTATTCACATTGCACAAACCCTCGTAAATGTTTGAGATTTTTCCCCCGTTCTTGAGATCTAAATTTGGAATTTAAGGTCTCATATTGACTGACCATTTTCTTTGTAAGGGTTATCAGTCCATATGATTCCAAACCATGAGTTATGTTTGGATGAGTTCTGGGTAGTATTACGAAAGACAAATTATTGTATGTCAATTATTTTTCTGATTCAATATTTCAATTTTCAATATCAATTTCTTTGATCATTGAGATAGATTTCAAGACAAACGCACAATAATATAGTGCAGGTCTTAACATTACACACATTAATAAGCTTTTGTGATGGTAAACTTGTACTGTACCAACGGAATTTTGTATGAATTTAAGATTTGGCACGGTCTCTTTATCACCTAGGGGAATAGTATGGGGAGCAAATCTGATTAATCGAGTTATTTTATTCATATCTTAGCATCTGAAACGTCATTTATCTGTCCTCCCTCAAAGGAAATTTGAGACCAATGTATTTGCAATTTTTGAGATGCATTAAATGATGTGAAAGTGTGTTGTGAACCATTATTTGTAACAATTTGGATGGAAGCCACAACCCTTGAAAACGACCACTATCTTTAACTCTCATTTACCTCTCTTTAACCCTCATTCCTTCCATCACGCAACGTGGAACATGGGGCACATTTTCATGAGAACTAATTTTATCAACATTGTATCAAGGGAAGGGGGCGGTTTTCACTCATACAATTGTCTCAAGATTGTTTTTTGAGGACTGCAGTCATTCATGTTTGATACTTTTCATTTGGGAAGTACAAAATTATATTAATACTATCAAAAGAAAATTATTTCGAATTATCTTCATGTTAAACCCAATGAATTTGCTCAGATATTACCATCGCATAGCCGAACATATCGGAGAAAAGATCTTCAAACACACAAAGAACATATGGAGGAACAGAGTAAAAGTATGACAACAAAATAAAAAAAATAAGTCATCAAAACTGTTGGTTTGCTTTATTTTAATTTAAACAGGTCATAATCAAAACTGATCTGCGTTTTCAAATCGTTGAGTCAGAAAGGCACTCATGCAACAACACATATATAGTTGGCACAAAAAGTATCTTGGCATGCATGTTTTTCGATCAGTATTGTGGCTGTTTTTCTTGATTTTCTATCAATATTTCAGTTGGAAAAAATAACTTAATGAAAACTGTACAGACTTATCCTTCACTTTTAGGCTTTTCCTGTAAATTTCAAATATTTGGACTCTTTCGAGTGGATCACTGATAGTGTCTTTAAATGAAAGAGGAAGACCTAGGCTACAAGATGTATATTTTGAAAACTTAAACAAATATCGGACGGTGGCACAATACTGATCGAAAAACATGCCGAGATAGTTTTGTACCTACTCTAAGTCATTTAAATTGGTCATCACATAAATCGGTAAAACGGTGTCTGACATGCCTCATTCCA
The DNA here is from genome assembly GCA_023653785.1 of Ophioderma brevispina. Classification (NCBI taxonomy): domain Eukaryota; kingdom Metazoa; phylum Echinodermata; class Ophiuroidea; order Amphilepidida; family Ophiodermatidae; genus Ophioderma; species Ophioderma brevispina. Next base: position 20,185 of record JAMKCH010079647.1, read on the forward strand.
ACTCTGTGTATCAGATTATCTGAAATTCCTACAAATTAAGGTTACCTAAATAATACACTTTTTGGCTAAAATTGGATTAAGAAAAAAAAAAAAAACATTTTCGTGAAATTTATTGGCTCTCACGTTTTAGACTGCATTTTTTGTGGGGGAGGAGGCCACGTGATATTATGGCCTCAGAATGAGTATCAACATTCAACAGGGTATTCATGCTTGGTATAAACTTGTACTTTAATGCGGTTTATGCGGCCAGATTCAAGTTAATTTGTTGCCTATCTCTATAAAGCAATTTCTATCAAGTCATTTTTTTTTAATTTTTGGTTATACTGATGTTCTTTTTTATGTAACTTGCAATTGCAGTGTTTTTCACCGTCGTTAAAGGTCATATATGTTTGCTGAAGAAAAGACCAGATTCTTTACATGCTGGTGTTTTAAGATGGTCGCTTCCTTATGACGAAATATGCTTTGCCAAGGGGTGGTCGCACCTATCTTTAGTCCCTCCTCGTGTGAGGCAAAATAAAACAAACCTAACTTCGAAACGAAATTGTGGTTCATTGATGACCCACAACCCTTAACATTTCGTGAGAATTGGAACAAAGAGGATATGGACAGACTGTTGAATCGCACCGGCTACTGTGGTAAGTATATTCTTCTTCTCCTTTGTTCGCTGCCTCTTGAAGAGCGGCTTCCAAAACTCACTCGGTCCATTTTTGGTTCAAATCAAGACCATAATACTTACCTCTTAGTTAGCATTAGCATAGAAAATATGTCAATTTTCCCAAATTTTTCTATCGCTGAACTAATTCCTCAATTAGTTCAGCGATAGAACCATATAAACTTCCCGAGAAATCCTCCCTGAATTATTAACCCCGATTCCATGCGATATAAATACTTAAACCAGACAATCGGCACAGTCAGGATCCCTGATATAATTCAACCCAGGTAGTTATTGGCTTTGAGGTAATAAATAAAGTGACAGGTAATAAATATTGAGAATCTTTGCCAATTCGTCCCAAAACCAATTCGTCCTACCCAAAATCGCCCAGGTATCAATTCGTCCCATTACAACCCAACCCGGCGTACCAATCCGACGCTGTACCAAGCTTAATAAATATTGAACCTACAGGTAGAACATAGGAAGCGAGCTTGAAAGACTGGTTTTTCTTGTTACTTCATTTTATTTTTGCATTTGTGAGGTCGTATTTTCAAGACCGCGTAAGACACTGATTGTGTACGTTCCAAAATGGTCGATCTTTTGGTTGCATTACCAGGTAGAAAATGCCACTACTTTTGCGATCTTTCATTTTTATGAAGAGTTGATTGCATAAATAAGTAGTTGAATCTCTGCAAAAAATATTTTAAGAAGGTCCCATGTTAAGGAATATGAGAAATGGGCGAAATTAAGATCGAGTCATCTGCATTTTTATAAATCTATGTAACATGTGCATGCGTATTTTACCAAAGTTATACCATAATTCCTATTTTCTTGTATTTGGGTATATAGTTTTGGTTATCATAGGATGCGTTCATAGGAAAAAAAATACATAAAGGGTAAAAAACTACATAAACAAAGGCATTAAACAAAAATAACACAATAAGGTAGCGAATTTAGATGAATTATTAATCTTTGATACAAACAAAGTGGCAGGCTTTTCAGCATCGGTTTTTCGAGCACTATTCAGAACACGCATCTCTCGAACACGTGTGTGTGCGTGTGCGCCATGTACATGTCTACGCTCATCCATTAGTTGTTTTATTGGTTCAGGCAAGTCAAGTTAGAGGTAATTTTCTTGAGGTGGCGCTATTTAGCATTTCCAGCTCTGCCGTTAAGTACAATCTAGGATCCCAATTATAATTACAAAATCACTTATTTTATGATAAATACGCATTTTTAGCATTCTCGTTGGCAGATGTAGTTTTCTAACTGTGCAAACATATCAAATTTTAAAAATTAGGGGTGCTCTTCAAAACATGTGCTGTTATTGCTATAGGTGCGAGACAAACACAAAAGTCTGCCAGGCTGAATGCCACAGCGTACTGTTATTGGTTGGTTGGTTGAATGGCGCTTTCAGTAACAATGGCTATGTGCGCCAGTTACAATACTGTCAATAATAGTCCATTACGCAATACTATTCATGTCATAGTGGGAGACAGGTGTTACTGCATGGCCGTTGCGAAACCGCACATCAAACAACAAGAAACAGTGTCTTTACGGAGCCACCAGCCTGTTCACCAAGACTTCTCCAAGCCCTATTCCCGTCCAAGCTCTATAGTCGCTGGAATTCCAAGCGTCAGTAGTGCTGGTAAGAACAGAGCTGGTAAATCTAAGCTTCAAGGCCATTACCCATATGTCCCCGTTAGTTTACCCAGGCTGTCTCCGGCCTCGTATACAAAGCTCGAGTCGCTGGGAACTCCCAGACCGTCTCCGGCCTCGCATCCAAGCTCAAGTCGTCGCTGGTGAATCCAAGCTATAAACTCGTGCTTGGACGACACTGGTAAGCCTGGGCTATCCGTCTGGTACCATGAGGAGGTGGGGTTTGGACTGCCCGTGAACACATGCTGTACCGGTTCTACGGGCCTTACCAGACACGTACTGTTATTCCATGGGTGTCGTAAGCAGGATTGTATTTAAAATATATAAGTTATGGTGTCGCATTGTGCCGTATAGGAATGGCATGTCAATGGGTCATTACAGTAAAAAGATTAATTCCACATTTATAATACTGTTAATACTCTGGAATCAAAGCTAGAATTAATGTTAGGGAATACCAATTATCGTGGACTTCGTATATACTAATTTATTATAAAAGAAGGGATACTGCATTAAAATGACACACGTTCAAACCCCGCTTGCCTTATTTTTTTTTTTTTTTTTTTTTTGTGAGAAAATTCACAAGCGGACTGTCCCATGACACAAATTGGCATTTGAAAAAAAAAATGGACCAAAAAAATACCATTATCATCCCCAAATCGCTCGTAAACTCAAAATAGGCCATACCATATTGACCCACTAACAGAGTTGGGGCGCCCTAACTCTGTCACAAGGTAGTGGGACATTGTGATCGGTCATCAGACCTTTGATAAGAGAAAAATAATGACCAAGTCTGTCACAAGGTAGTGGGACATTGTGATTGGTCATCAGACCTTTTAAAGAGAAAAATAATGACCAGAAGGTCGTATGGCATACCGATGCAGAGTATGGTGCGGGTCGCAATTCAACCAGGAGCTGGTGTGCTCAGTGACGGCCGGTGTGAAAGGAGATATGGTCCGGCAGGAACCGCAGTCCGGGCTCCATAGACGAGAACGGAATAAAGCGTGAAACTAATGTTGTGTGAAGAGAATCGATTGCCCTATTGTTCACCATTGTTGGCGGACTGTGAGACCGGCGGACCATATCTCTTGCCACACCGGAAAGCTTCCCGCAAATTCCACCCAGGATGTGCAATGGGTAGCGTATACAGTCTACAAAAGCATGCACATAATCTCAGCCTAAATATCGAGAAGCGATCCGCATCAACAACAATATCTATGTTTTTCACGAGTCCATCTACTCATTTAATGATATAATTTCTGCTGTGTCAGCCTGATGTAATCTGAACTTACTTATTCCCAATTAGAACATGGAAGAAAGAGAAATAGAAGGAAGCACATCGAACCCACTTCACGTTTGAACGATCTATCTGCCGCCCCATAATTGCAAATGTTACTCATATCTTCTCAAGTGGCCCTTCCGAGGATAATCCTATTAAGATTTTCTCGCTCAGTTCGTGTCTGTTTCTTCATTGCGTAAGGTTCCGGATCATCGGGAATCAGCGAATCAGTACGCGATGAAAGCTGCGAAGTAAATACTCAAACATATGGCGGCTTCCATGGAAACCGATCAACACGCCCGGGGGGGTTCTTGGATTTTGGTCGGGAACCCATGCTCGTTCCGAAAAAAAGGGACTAGCTGCAAATGCGGGACTACCGCTAGGGGTATCAAATTCAAATAAATCAAGTTCTAGTCCCGCTGGGGTACAAATTCAGTTGTGATTGTGACTAGTTCAATGATACAAATAGGAAAAAATAACCTAAACATATCAGCAAAACTAACCCTAAGTGTGTACTTTTTCTTGCAGTAGTACACGTGTAATTTTTCTTGTATATTGGCTATTTTAAATGTGTATCTTTTTCATGTATTGAGATCAGGTCCCGCAAGGGGCATAATCTTACTGCAAATTACCTTCAGTCTTCAATCAATTGTTATTTGCTCATCATAGAATAGGCCTACATCAAAAACAATATGATAAATAATTATGTAAATAATGCAGTACAGTTAAAAATTAATTGTTACAATATTAATCAAAAATATTTTGCATACAGGTAAAGACGTGTACAATACATTATAAGTGGGATTTCAAAAGCGAGTATATAACTGGGATAATACTAGTGGAAAATATATTTAAAATAGCACAGTAAGGATGTCATATTACTGCTGTACCGTTGGGTGTACATTTTCACTGAAAACTAGTATAATTTCACCAAAGGTGGTCCAATATATTTTAACTGAAAATTGGTCCCGTTATGGGTCACTTTCAGAACCCCTGGAACGAGCATTGGTGCCAAGACGGCCCCCGGGTCCAACGTTCAAATTTAGTCAAACTTTCACACTGGGCAGTCTTGGGCAGTAAAGCTGAACGCATAACGATGTACATTAACTTCTTTAGACGAAAACAACAACAAATAGACCAGTTAACAGCAATGTTTGTAAACATGTTAGGGCCTGGTATCTTGAAATAGGTCGGCCTGACTGTTACACACTTGGCAATTGTATATGTTAGAGTTTTCTTACTATGGGCCATAACGATTCGCAGGAATGGGTTCGCAGGCAACAAAAGAAGTGACGTAGGATGTTAACTGGTCTATACACACCGGAGACTGCCGGAACATGTTGTAATATGCAATATGCAATATACTGACACTTTTTACGGATTGCTCGCCGATCATCAATTGCGGCAGAGGTATTATGATCAAAGGGTCGCTGTTGAATCCCTTCCTTTTATGCGGATGAATGGATAAGCAGATTAAAATCGGATTGTGGAAATCGATGTGCTTCCTTCTATCTCTTTCTTCCATGATTAGAATACGTGGATTTTGGGTTTCCTACCGGAAATCATTTTTTACCGAAATTCCTGTCCCACAATGCACCGACGATGTACGAGTAGATATGCATCACTCCATCCACGCTCGCGGTTTAGTGCGCCTCCTTTAAACTACGCGCACATTTTGTGGCGCAAAATTACAAGGCAATCAAAGAGTACTCGTTACTGGTAAGTACAGCAAACGGTTTTCGCACAGTTATGACAGAAAAATGACCGTATGACACAAAACACCATAGAATATATATGCGCTATTTGTTTTATATAGAGTGCGTGTTGTTGGTAAAATTTCGGTAAAGATTAACATCCGGTCGGGAAAACCCAAAATCCACGTATAGAGGGTATCCGTATTTCAATAGCGGCCATCGGGGGAAAGCAATTGGCATGCGAACTGTACAGTCACTTGCTTTGCACCTGGGCCACATTCCGTTTGTCTGAGTGAATGTATTGTTAACCCCAAAAAGCGCCAGTTAAAGGTGCTTCTTCCGATTTATGTGCATTGTGTTCTCTACTTGATATGAGAGCCCGGCACTTGCACATACACATTAACGAAGTACCGTGGGAAACAAACTTGCGGTTTTGATGGTAGACACAATAATGCATGTTGCAAAGCCCTATTCTGTGCTAATATTGATGGTTTACCACTAAAACGGCGGTTTTCTATTTATATCTTGGTAATGAAACGGATTTGAGGGCTCAAATTTCAGGACGACAATGAGAAAAATAAGGCCTTTCATCTGATATCAAAATCGATACTAATTCCGGGTAAATCAGGGGGTCCCAAACAGTGTTCGATTTAGAGGGGTTTTACATGCACACATGCATGTAACATTGGCCCTGTGCATGTAAAATTTTTTGCCGTGCATGTAAATTTTGTGCAATTCAGTCCCTATTTTCAAGAAAGTTCTCATTGTGCATGTAACTTTTAATTTCCTAAGATCGGAACACTGGTCCAAAGACGATCGGAACACCTTTAAAGGGGAACACAACCTAAAATCAGGGAGGTAAATAACATAGAAACACTGGTGGGCCATGGCCCCCCAGTTAATTATTTTGCCCACCCAGTAAATTACCATTTTGCCAATGACCCAAAATGGCCACCCATTAATTATTTGACCCCACCAGTTAATAATCTGGCCCAAAATATTGATTAAGTTTGCAGTATTGCCATTAAATATGAATGCTAAAGAAAATAGTCACTGAGCAATTTTAAGGTATTAATCTTGAAAAGACAGTGTGTGACTTCTACCCTAAAAATTATGGTATTCAATGTATTGGAGTGACAAGCTTTAATACTAAAAAGACCTATGAAAATCAACAATCTTTATAAGACACCAAGACGGAAGGTATATGTTTATATTGTAATGGATTGGAATATCCTGAATTCCTTGCCTGTTTGGTGTAGTGGTAAAAATAGTGATCACCTTGTGACTCAGGCAAGTAAGCCTGGTGGAATGGATCACTAAATACAAATTGCACATATAGTCCAAACTAAAATGGAAGTTTTTTTTTGCCAGTAAGTAGCTCAAAACACTGCACTGCACTTCTCGTTATTGTTTTTATTTTAGATCATGGCCAAACGTTAAGTTAACTAGTTTAATATGTTGTACTGTATAATTATTAATTTATCAAACCAAAAAATATTGATTTTGGGATCATTGTATTAAAAGTAATAATCTTTCGCTGGGATTTTTTGTCCGAAAAGAACCAATTTTCTGAATTCACATCAAATAAAACAAACAAATTGATTTTTTAAATTTGTTTGATTTGAAATCAATTGTGATTATGAATTAGACACTCAAATTTATTTTTGTTAGTATAACTTGAAATACTAGTTTTTTCCTCTATAACCAAAAGTTGTTCTTCCATAAAGGACTAAGCTACTGAGCAGCAATATCACGTCTTCAAATGAAACTAACTCATACTTATATCCTACATAATAATGTCCTTTTTATACAGTGACACAATGCTTTGGGATGAATAGTCACTCAAGCATGACATACAATAACGACTGAAATCGAACCGACCATACGAGTATAAATATCTGCGATAAGGCTCATTATTCCTAAGCCAAAGTAGTTTGATGCAATGGTATTGAATTTATGATTAAATAATTTTATATCTTGTTGTAATATGTTTTAGGCGATAACAGAGTTAGAGTGTATCTTGCTACGTGGAGTATGAAACCAATAGATTTCTGTTGCCATTAGATATAGCCCAGTCCCCTAAGCAAAAAATAGGCATATTGTGCACTTTTTTCCTAAAGCATAAACTTGGTAATCTTATAACATATTAGGCCCTACCAATTTCTGTCGAGTGCCAAAATGTAGCGCCCCTATTGGCCAACAGCGCCCTCCATAGTTTTACCCAATTATGAAAATTACTTTCGAGACTTCATGCTATAATTCCACTATTTGTTGACTAAATAAGGTACTAAGATTAAAATGATGCATATGTAGAGAGGCTAAAATTGATTGAGGTTAAAACAACATGGCTGCCATATCTTAGATTCAAAATGGCCGCCCTGAAATCTATACTTAAGCCTATTTTGAGTTAAGATGATAAAAACACTAATTTTAAGGACCATCCAACATTGGTAATGCTGAGGAGTTCAGAAACGCATTTATATGGCATTGCCGTTGTAACACATAGCAGAAATCTCGAATTTCAAGATGACCATCTTGATTCAATGCCCGCTAATTGAACTATTATTTCTCGAATTTACACCCATTATGAAATTACCTCTTGAAGGGTTGGTGATCAATTCACCGCTTTGGTCAAACAAAGTCCTGAACTAGATTTTAAGCACTCTTACTTTATCAGTATTTTTTTTAGATCAAAGTCAATATTGGCTTTCCATCTTGATTTTTCCAAATGGCCCACCACTGATTATACCCTGTTGGGCCTTACTTCACTTATATGAATTTCATATTGAATGCTAACGAGCCTTTTTCGAAATGGAAAGGTATAAAGAACACACATACTTGGTTACTTGTTAATCGATCGTTGTGTTGGAGAAATTCAGCACTGAATATTATGTGATTTTCTATCGTTATTATTATTTCATTGAGAGCTAATACAAATCCATCAGATTCAGAACGAATATGAGCCATGTGGTATTGATATCAAGTGTACATGCCTGTACTAAACCAACGAAAGACACTTTTGTTATTAAGTGCTTGTTAACTTGGTCTGAGAGAAATTCTTCATGTTTGAGTGCAATCTTAGTGCAAGCATAATGGGACAATGAACAATTGCCCAATAAGGTTTGGCATGTCCTTTACATCACTGCTTTGCTAGTAGTAATTGTTGAAAACACAAAGGTTTGTTTATGTTAGATTTTGTGCAATATCCTGACAAACATTTCTGAATAGTATGGAATCTGCCATCAATAGCAACTTTTTTAATTATTAGTAACATCTTGCTAAAAGTTTTGGAAGTAAGAGATTAATAGGCGGTTAAACTATCATGGTCCGATTTTCCTTAAAAAAAAAACAAATTTCAAATTTTGGGTCACATCGGTTAAGCCATTTGGATAGCAAAAGCATAAATGTGATATAAGAATGGATCTATTTTAAGCCCAAATTCTTTGGTCGAGCAATGAGTTGCAGAAATATTGGGTGAGATGTCAGTCGAGCCCAATATTTTAAAACTCATAGTCGAGACCAATTAATATTGGGCGAAAAACAGTCGAGCCCAATATTAAAAAACTCATAAAAAAAATATTTTCACACTCTTGGACTCCTCAAGCCTTTGATAAGTACTAAACTGGCGCTATAGGAGACTGTATATTATTAAGTGGTCGACAACATTTGGGGAATGTTTTTGTTCATAAATCAAGTGAAACATTTAACTGGGCTTTAAATTTCACTGGGGTATAATGAAGAAAAATGAACTTTCTTCTGATATCCAAATCCTCAACATTTTGATGTTGTAAATGGGGGACGAAGGTTGTCCATTGGGTCACCCCCCTTATTTTGCACCTATAATCGAAAATCGGAAATAAAAAGATCTGGTATGATTGGAATTTTTGGGTATAAGCTTGAAGCTTTTGGCAATCCTAAAACCCTCCCCTTCCCTACCATCAATGTTGAGTATTGTTATGCGCACTGTAACACCCATTTTCAGGTTTCAACTTTGTTCCGGTGTGAAAAGTAGGGGCCAACACTTTTTTCAAGATGTAGACAAAATAACCAACTTTAAAAAAAAAAAATGCATATTTTTAGAAATGTCCAGGAAATGAATGCTTTTGCGTTTTTTAAAAAAAATCAGCTTAAAGTTTCAGCTAACGTTTGCACAATAGAAACCGTTTTGGAACTTAGGCTTGGTCTTTTTATACAGGGCTTCCAATACCTAATTTTGTTTTAGAGAGGCCATAATCCATATTCTGAAGTGGGTGTTGTATGGTATTGGGCCCAAGCTTTCGTTTTGGTAGAATGTACCTCTATAGAATCTTAAAGCAGAATCATGGCTATATCCCAATTTCTACCTGTAATGCACAGACCCAATCGTTTAGCCAATTTATCAAAAATTTTTAAAATTAAAAACACTTTTGGTTCCACCTGAGTAAAATTATGCTATTTGAGAAGTTTGGTAAAACTTTGCCAAAAGACCCAGTTATATACCACAATCAACCAAGAAAAGGTTCCCATTGATACACTACTGTACCAATGGTCTTAAATGAGGCAGGTTTGTTTACTTCCCCCAAAACATAGAGTTATCGGTTCTAACTATCCTTTCCCCCGCCCACAAGTTACTGCAGCTTTCCCAGTTGAGCCCTTAATTAGACAAGAGTGCCTGGATTCTATTTTGGGGTACTTGTGCCATCATTTTTTTATACATCCTATACACCAGATCCGACTTGGTCTATTATTGGGACTGGAAGCTAGTGGAACCACTACATAATGGACAATCTCTAAGGTGGCAACAGCTTTGAGTGAGCTGGTTCGAAGTAGTGCTCAAGAGCATTGATGGAAATCCAAATAGACTGGACTTTAATGCACTCAACTTTAATTGTCCACATCACCACAGTGCCCCAATAAATGACTCGGATACTATATACTTAGTAGCTGCTTGGAATAGCATACTACGAAGCTTCCACAAAGGGGTCATTTAATTCTTACAATTAGAAATAGGTTTTGTCGGTAGAACTAAGATCAAATGTGGTTCAGAGTTAATATATTGCTAAAAATGGTTCAATGGCAGCCATTTTTTTCATTCGCCATCATGATATTCAAGATTGCTGATAATTGTGGCTACTAAAATGTCAGCAGTGTTCTTTCTAAACTCTTTGGCATTGTCCCAATGTGGGACCGTCCCTTAGGTGTTTTTTCATCATTCATAACGGAGTAATGCTTTAAAATGTGGATAATTAGTGTACAAAAAAACCAAAAACAAACAACCAAAGATATTTAAGGGTGGCAGCCATTTTGAAATCTAGGGTGGGAGGTATATTGATATCTCAATGGCCAGATATAATTGGCAGCAGCACTTACTGGACGCTTATTCAGTCAAACAATAGTGACAATGATCATTTAAACCCTTCAAAAGGTATGCTTCTTTGGCTTAAATTCAAATAATAGTTCATTGTCGGCCATTTTGAAATCAACCGCCATCTTGAATTCCAATGATTACTGCTATCTGTTTACTTGCTGCAATATCATAGTGTGCTTTTCCTGACTCCTTAGCATTACTAATGTGGGGTTGTTCCTCAAAATTACATATTTTAATCATTCTTAACTCAAGTTAGGCTTTAAAATGTGGCTTTCATATTGTGCGGCCCATTTTAAATCTAAATGGCATGTCCATATTAATATTGACGTAAATGAATAGTTATATATTTGTGCATCATTTTAAAAACTTATTGGACCTTATTTGGTCAAAAAATGTTGTAGTTATGGCATATAAGCTCGTGAAAGGAATATTTAATAAGTGGGGTACAACTATAGAGGGCGCTGTCGGCCAATAGGGGCGCTACATTTTTGGCACTCGATCAGAAATGTTCAGGGCTCAATATGTATAGTCATGCCAAGTTTCATGCTTTTAAGAAAAATGGCCCATATTGTGCTAGGACTGGGCTACATACCGTGGTTTTGATTTTAAGGTGCTTGCTTTTCTCCTATTGACCTGTGGAGTAATCATGTACTACGCATTTTAATACGGAATAACCCCACCCTCGTTCTAACCTCGTCTCAATGCCAAATTTATTCCCATTGAAAATGCCTGGTACACGATTTGGCAGTCCTCTATGGTGCTATAAAACTAGAATGGGAATGTTTTTTTTTCATCTTAAAGGGGAACAACCCTAAATATTCGATCAACATGTTGATAACATACATCCTGGCACAAAAATTAGCTCGGCAGTTTTTCGAACATTATTTTGCCAAAGTCCGAACCATTTGAAAGTTTTTCGAAATCTGCCTTTTGTGGCCTAGGTCTTTGTTTGCTCTTTCATTTATACCTGGCTTGTAAAAAAAACGTGCAGAAATGGTTGAGATAGCGCCCGAAAGACGCAAAACCCACAAACCAAAAGTTGCAGTTTTTAGATTTTGTCAATGGGCATTGCAGTGGTACTGGGACACGAACACCGCGGACTCACATCAATATTGCAAGTAGGCTTCTCGCTCAATCAGGTCGGCAAACCTCTTTGTGTAAAATCAATACACACATATGATTGCGTTTACCACACCGTGAAAATTGAAAATCCAAAAACTGCAACTTTTGGTTTGTGGGGTTTGTGTCTTTCCGGCACTCTATCTCAGCCATTTTTGCACTCTTTTTACAATCGAGTGTTAAATGAAGAGAAGACATTGGCAACAAATGTTATATTCGAAACTTTCAAAATTGTCTGACTTTGGCACAATACTTATCGAAAAACATGCCGAGATACTTTTTGTGCCAGGTGTATATGACCGTTCGAATAAGTAATTTCAGTCTCTCAAACATCTTCCTTCTAAAAAATCAAAGTATTATTTCGGTGTTCATGGGTGTTCATTTTGACTTTGGTACGTAGCCGGGGCCGACCAAAGAGTGCCGGTGAACAGTCATACAGGTTCCTACATTGGAATACGTGTAAACCCATAAAGCATTTCTTTGTGATGATGAATTGGCGGCTATTCAAAAAATCAACTTCCGTGTTTATTTAAGAATGCATATATCCCGTCGTCTTATATAAAGGCACATGCGGTTTGCTCAAGCTAAATTGGCTAATAAGTGTGATTAATTTCTTTGAAGTAGTTTATACTGTGTATTAGCAAAAAAATGGTTGAAAACGTATTTCTGCCATTCATTGGATCATTCATTTGCTTTTCCGGTAAGTCCTGATTTTCTATTTTGACTGACTTATAATCCGATGGGATATCGGTCCATACACACCAAATTGCAAGGTGCATCTGTCTATTGACAATTGATCCCCTGCCAATGAAATGCACATGGAATGTTTTGAATACGCGCTTTCATCATAAGAATATACGTGTTTGATGTTATATTGTACTCATATGTATGACCCTGCATGATTGCTTCGCGTCACTCTTTGGTGGGCATCCAAAGCCAAAATGGATTCACCTAAGAACACTAATTAATACTTTATTTTTATAGGGAAAAGGTTTGAGAGACTGAAATTCCTTCTATTTGACGGTCATAAAAAATTGTAATATAAAATATGCTCTTCGAATATTTAGCAGTGAGGTAAATCAGAATCATTTACTGGGTGGGCAACTTAATTATTCATGACTCAAAAAGTGTGGAAAAATAATTTACTGGGTGGGCCAACTTGTATTTTCCAGAATTACTCCAACAAATTTGTCTATTTTACAAAAACACAACAACGAAAAGCTTACAGTGTCAACAATGAATTATTTCAACTAAACTTTTAGTATCTTGGTACCATCATCTGTAACAATATTTACTCCATGTAACGTAAGCCTGTACAACATCAAGGAGAAACGAGGACCATTTCCAGACAACATGCACTCCGTTTTTTTTTTCAAAACTTAATTTACATCTTTAGCCTGCTTACCAATGTATTAAAGACAACTGAAGTTAATAATCCCAACTCCTTTAATGATAATGCTTCTCTATGGGGCTGATTAGACAGAAAGTCAAGTTCAAAATAATGTTTTTGTTTTCCGTTTGTTTATTCAATAAACCTTCTTAACTTCTCGTTTTACAACATTAAATTTAGAGAATTTTGTATCCTAAAAAATATCCTCGTGTCTCTTTAATGGTTGTATTAATGTCAATATGTGGTATTGAAGTGCATAAATAAGACGTTCACTGCGCTCATTAAATCACACAGGACTCAATGGTACGCTCACACGTTTTGTGCGGCCCTTCTCATGAACCGTGAAGTCAAAACATGGAGTATTTTAAGAACTTAGAATAAGCGTTGAAGAATTTTTTAAAATTCTTTTTGAAAGAAAGTATGGAGGTTGCATATATATGATTTAACTGATACTCATTTTTCCTACAACTCAAAATATGATTACATTATGATTGTGTGGCGTTCAATTTGGTCTTTTTTTACTAATATTTAAATCCAAATTTTGGATAAGGTCCTTTTGGAAATGAGCTCTCCACATTTATATAATCCATTTGTGCATTTTAATTCAGATAATGTGTATAGTAAATTAACTTAGTAGTTAGTAGTAGAATTTTCAATATGTGAAAATGTGACTTATTCTAGTTAACACGGCATTTAACTGTAAGCGCTTTGAGAGAATTATTGTATAAAGTCCAATATACTACTTGCATTTATTTTTTTTTAGTAAATAAGGCTTTCATCTCATTTTGTATTATCAAAGTGGGGTGTTGTTCAGAAACTAAATTTCAATTATAATTTGATTTGATTGACATATGCATTTTTTTTATTAACACATTCTTTTATTTCATAAAATTCACCAATTAATTAATTGTTTGTATTTTTACTTAAACTAATCACAAGATATTTGACACAAGATCAATCAATACAAAAATGGCAAAAACAAAATCCTTCATCGCCAACACACGCTTTCTGATGTTCACTAAACATCGCTCATTGACAATTTTAGTAGTGGCAGATTGTAACAATTAAAAAATTATTTGATAAAATACCCCATTTTTATTGACCATGTCAATAATATAATTATTACATTCAATAGTTTCCTCTTTTCTACACCGTGTTTATTATCGCCAGGATCTAACTTTGACTGCCCCTTCCCAGCTGATTGAGCCTTTATTCCGTGTCAGTCTGCTTACAACCACATCAAATCATATGCAATATTGAGGTGCCCTTGCCCGGCCTCCACGCTTAAAGCGACATAATGCCATAAAAAAGTATTCAGACATAATGAAAAGGACCCTTACTGAAATCACTTCCACAAGTTTGAAAACAATTTGGATGTTTACATTCTGTAAAAACATAAAACCGTAAAAGTTCCAGAGGGAGTGGGGGAGGTGGCAGTTCGTGGCAAATTTCTGGAAAAAGGATGCTGACATTACTGCCAGCATTACCAAACTTGAAAGCATGCTGTCATCATCTCACAGCGCCATTGCTATTGTATAATGTGCTATCCCCGATAATCCCATCTTTCACTTGCCAGAATCAATATCTTACTATCAAAAAAAAAAACAGCGAAAGTACACTGCCTGAATCCTGGTCTGAATTCTTTTGAATTGTGTCACAAAACAGCTAATACCTGTAAATTCTGTCGGGATGTCAACACCTTGGTTTTCTGTTCCAGAAATTGCCACGAACTGCCACCTTCCCCTCTGGAACTCTTCCTGTTTCTTACTGTTTTTTACAGAATGTAAACATCCAAATTGTTTTCAAACTTGTGGAATTGATTTCAGTAAAGGTCCTTTCATTATGTCGAATATTTTTTCTACCATATGTCGCTTTAATCGTGAAAAGAGATGCACTCGCAAATTTAAAGGTGCTTATCCGATCGTCTTTGGGACCCCCGATTTAACCGGAAGAGTATCATTTTGACATCAGTTGAAAGGCCGTATTTTTCTCACTGTTTCCCTGAAATTTCAGCTTTAAATCCATTTCTTTCTCAAGATATAGATAACAAAATACCGTTTTAGTGGTAACCATCAATATTAGCACCAGTAGTGAAATAGAGCGTTGAACTATGCATTATCACGTCTAGCATCAAAACCGCAAATCTGTTTCCCATGGTACTTGATAGTCAGTGTGTACAGAGTCAGGCTCTCATATCAAGCAGAGAACACGATAGACAAAAATCGGAACAATTCCTTTAATAATGTCTTTGATCATTAAAATTGGCGCAAACAATTGTCCACGTATATCCACATTTGACATTTTTAACTGTTGGCAACTGTTTAACTGATATACTGTTGATGTTCTTAATGTTATTTTAGATAGTGAAAGTTCTGTTCCAAAGAGAGGATTTAGTGATGAGCGGGAGAAGACAACAAGTAGCAAGTTATCGACAGGTAAGTCTTCGACAAAACATTTTTTACTAATTTGAACATTGTTGGATTACATCCTGCAACTAATGACTTCAGTTTTTAAAAATTTCTCATTACGCCCCTATGTCATTGTGTAAGAGCTTTTTATGTTTCAAGTACACATGAGCTTCGTGGTTTTTCGCATCTTTATTAAGAATGCCATGAATCTGCTTTTGTCCATCTTAAACACTCTCATCACCCAACGTACAAGACGCCCTCACAGGCAAACTTTATCGTGAAAAGGGAATCACTGACATTTTTTTTTTTTTTGCTGTGCACTTTAGCAAGGATATACACTGAAGTCATCTCAGTGTGACAATCATTCCATTGTCTTTATTCGGCATTTAATAACTGTTGGTCGTCTTAATGTTATTTTAGAAAGTGAAAGTTCTGTTCCAAAGAGAGGATTTAGTGATGAGCGGGAGAAGACAACAAGTAGCAAGTTATCGACAGGTAAGTCTTCGACAAAACATTTTTTACTAATTTGACATTGTTGGATACATCATGCTAAATATGACCCTCATTTTTAAAATTTCCTCATTGACCCTATGTCATTGTGTAAGAGCTTTTTATGTTTCAAGTACACATGAGCTTCGTGGTTTTTCGCATCTTTATTAAGAATGCCATGAATCTGCTTTTGTCCATCTTAAACACTCTCATCACCCCAACGTACAAGACGCCCTCACAGGCAAACTTTATCGTGAAAAGGGAATCACTGACATTTTTTTTTTTTTTGCTGTGCACTTTAGCAAGGATATACACTGAAGTCATCTCAGTGTGACAATCATTCCATTGTCTTTATTCGGCATTTAATAACTGTTGGTCGTCTTAATGTTATTTTAGAAAGTGAAAGTTCGTTTCCAAGGAGAGAATTTAGTGATGAGCCTGAGAAGGCAACAAGTAGCAAGATATCAACAGGTAAGCCTTTCGTCAAAACATTTGTTACTGTTTTGGCATTGTTGGATGCGTGTCTATAACATGCGCATTTAGAATGGTGAATGATACAGGGTGACCTCAAGTTCTTTTTATCAACATTTCCCCATAGACCCTATGGAATGCTCCATGATAAAATCCAATCAATTACTAGTATGTTTGAAAGTGGTTACGCAGATTTTGATAGGAAGTGGTTAAAGAGTGTCGTGCATCTGCTATTGTCCATCTTTAACACTCTCAAGACCCCAGAGTGCAAGAATCTCTCTCCTGCAATCTTAATCGTGAAAAGGAATCCACTCGCAAATTTTCTGTCGTGCACTTTAGCCAGCTTAGGACATACGCCCTGAAGCCATCTCATGTGTGACAACCATTCCATTGTCTTCATTTAGCATTTAATAACTGTTGGTCGTCTTAATGTTATTTTAGAAAGTGAAAGTTCAGCTGTTCCAACGAGAGAATCTAGTGATTTGCCTGAGAAGACAACAAGTAACAAGATATCAACAGGTAAGTCTTTCGACAAAAACATTTGTTACTGATTTGAAATTGTTGGATACATCATACGTGTCTATAACATACCCATTACATGCGCATTTAGAATGATGAAAGATCACAGGGCGATCTTAAGTTATTTCCCAATATGCCCTGTGGAATATTCCACGGTAAAATTATATCAACCAATAGTTTGTTAGTAAGTGGTTATGCAGATTTTGATAGGAAGTGGTTACGCAGATTTTGTTATTCCCCTATCTATCCGATATCACTTGACACGACATTATATTAATGGATCTGACTTGACAAAATTTGACTCATCGTGTCACAGCATTTTATTATTCCGGTATTCTCAACTTCGTGGTATTTTTCATATTTATAAAGAGTGTTGTGCGTCTGCTTTGTCCATCTTTAACACTCCCAAGACCCCAGAGTGCAAGAAGCGCTCATCTCCAAGCTTAATCGTGAAAGGGGATTCACTCGCAAGTTTTCTGTTGTGCACTTTAGCCATGACATATTACACTGACGCCATCTCACCTGTGACAATTGTCTTCATTAACATTAACTGTTGGTGATTTTAATGTTATTTTAGAAACGAGAGAATCAAGCGACGAGTCTGAGCAGACCACAAGTAGCAAGATACCAACAGGTAAGTCTTTCGACAATACATTTGTTACTGATTTGCAAATGTTGGATACGTGTCTATATCATGCGCAATTAGAATGGTGAATGATCACAAGGTGACTTCAATTTTTTTTTTCAACATTTCACTATTGCCCCTATGGAATGTTCTATGATAAATTCCTCTCAATCAATAGTATGTTAGGAAGTGGTTACGCAGATTTTGTTTGGAAGTGGTTTCGCAGATTTTGTTATTCTCCATCTATCTGCTATCACTTGACAGTACATGAAAATAATGGATCTGACTTGACTCATTGTGTCACATCTTTTTATGCTTCCGGTATCCTTGAACTTAGTGCAATTTTCCATCTTTATAAAGAATGTCATGCATCTGCTTTTGTCCATATCCAATACGCTCAAGACTCGCAAATTTTCTGTCGCGTACTTTACATAACGCACTAAAACCATCTCGCGTATGACAATCATTCCATTGTCTTCAATTATCATTTAATAACTGATGGTTTTCTTTATGTCATTTTAGAAAGAGAAAATTCTGTTCCAACGAGAGAATCTAATGATAAGCCTGAGAAGACAACAAGTAACAAGATATCAACAGGTAAGTTTGTTACTGATATTAAATTTTTGGACACGTGTCTATCACATTATAATAGTGAATGCTCACGGGGTGACCTCAAGTTTTTTTCAACATTTTTCATAGACACTATGGAATGTTCCAGGATAAAATTCAATCAATCAATAGTTAGAAAGTGGTTATGCATATTTTTATTATTCATCACTTGACTGTGCATGAAATTAACCTCGTCTACCGAAGGGAGGGTGGATACCACCCCTCTTCAGGTTTTATTTTCCGCCTTGCTAAACCCTCCCATGCTTCGTGCCAAACATCTCCATCGGAGTATAGGTAAGATACAGGCTGATCCCAAAGTGATGGATGGGAGATAGCAACCCCCCCCCCACCTTCGGGGGAGACGTACCAACATGCCTAGTACGACACAAAAAAAAACCACTTGAATTTGGAATCAATGAATAGCTGTGGTCCTCTTCCTTCCATCGCTATCCAAATTCCAAATAAGTACCAAAATGCCTAACATTACGTCAGAATGACGACATAAATTTCGCGTGTCAGCAAAACTACCAATTTCCATAGTACAAAGTGTAGAATAGGGCAAATTCAATTTTTTTACAAAAAAAAGTTAGGAATATCCGATTTTCACGCGGTTTTTGGCTCTACTTGATGGAAAATGACTAGTTTTATGTACTCATTTTTAACTCTTGATAACTGTTAACCGTTAATAACTGTTCATGTTCTTAATGTTATTTTAGAAAGTGAACGTTCTGTTCCAACGAGAGAATCTAGTGATGAGCCTGAGAAGACAACAAGTAGCAAGTTATCAACAGGTAAGTCTTTCGATAAAACATTTGTTACTGATTTGCAATTGTTGGATACGTGTCTATAACATGCGCATTTAGAATGGTGAATGATCATAGTGAAATAATGACCTCAATTTTTTAAAACATTTCCTCATAGACCCTATGTCATTGCTTTAGAGCTTTTTTTTATTTTTATTTTTTTTTTTTTGCTTCCGGTATCCCTGAATTTCGTGGTATTCCCCATCTTTATAAAGGGTGTCATTCATCTGCTTTGGTCCATCTTTAGCATTCGAATGACCCCAGAGTGCAAAAAAGCTCTCACCTGCAAGCTTAATCGTGAAAAGGATCCACTTCTAAGTTTTCTGTTGAAAAAAATCTGTCAATCAAGAGTTTATTAGGAAGTGGTTACCAGATTTTATGTTGTTTTAAATATCATCTTCTTAAAAACTATTAAATCTGTAATATTTATTAATATTTCCCTGGAGATAGCCAGTGCACATAAGTGTTGAAGAAAAACGTGCGCTTGGCCGGACGCGAACAGGCAACCTCCGTATTGCTAGCACGGCGCTCTTGTCAACTGAGCTAATGCAGCCTGGGGTGGTAAAGGAGTATAGAACCATCTATAGGTGTTAGGTCCGCTGGCTATCTCCAGGAGAATTTCATCCTTATCTACCTGGAGAACAAAGTAGTTAAATGTCAATATTTGAACCGTACTTGTGTTGGGTGCCAAGCTAATATCTATGCTAAGAATGTATACCACCGCAGTGTTCCTTGGATTAAGTTTTTATTCCGTTAGGCACAATAGTATGTGCAAGATTAGCATAGATACTATACTCGATTCGCGTTGATACGTTCGCCCCCCTGAAGTCTTGGACCTATTCCAATAAGTCGGAGAGGGGCTCTATCGGGAAAAATGAAAGAATTCAATGCACGTGCCACACCGGATATCTTGGAGGACACTCCGATCATTTATCTCACTCACCTGCCACTAAATACAATTCCATTCATGTATGGAAACGCACTATAGTGTATTGCAGGCCTTTACATTACTCACAATAACTGATAAAAGAGGTCTCTGCGCCTCATTGATATTTTTCACCTCCGCAAGAATGGTACGGGGTCACATATCAGATGAATCGAGTATAGCTTGATCTGTAACATGTAACATCAGATGAATCGAGTATAGCTTGATCTGTAACATGTATATGTTGAATTATACATGTACAGTTAACCTATCCAAAGAGTGTACGTAAGTTTACATACAGTTCATAAAATTAAGCGTTTTGGTACTCATGTAGTATAGTTTGTAAGAACCTAATTATGCGGAATCTGCCTGTCTTAAGCGTGATTAAACATTGTGCATTTCATGATTAAGGCTGCCTTCGTTGTTCTGGAAACAGTACCAGATAACTTGTTGAGATTCATGGACTACAGGTAATGTAGAAACACGTGCACTTGTACATATCGTCGAAACAAATTATGGACAAGTTCACGTGCACGTATCTTGTCAAAAATACCGTGGATCAAAATGAGCAAAAATTAACCATAAATCAGGCCATTCGTTGAGTGGGAACTGAAATTTATTAATACATTAGTGAATCCTTTCATAATCTGGATTGCGAATTTGATACCTGTTTGTATTATTGATATTTTAGAAAGTGCCAGTTCTGTTTCGACGAGAGAGTCAAGTGATGAGTCCGAGAAGACAACAAGTCGTAAGTATCAACAAGTAAGTCTTTCCACAAAACATTTCAGAATTGCAATTGTTGGATACGTGTTTAAAAATTCAGAAAAGCAATCATGAAAATAAAGGTACTCCTCTTTCAAAAAGGGACCGTACCTTAGATTATGTCAAATAAACAACCCGATTGCTCATCATTACAGGTTATATACAACCACTAACTTGGTTGCTAAAAGGTTCCAAATTCTTGGGTGGACTATTTCTTGCATGGCATCTGAATAAGGATTTAAAGTCCGGCATATGTACTAGTTATATCAAGAAAGTGATGGAATCCCGGATGGAATTTCATGATTGACATGGTAGACTGGTATGTTTTCTCAAAGTAAGTGGCATTTGGACAGTAAATTTGACGCAATTTACTCCGCACTCATCAATTTCACATCGATTTGACCACTACTAGCCGTAGCGACTATAGAGCATCTTGTGCTGGACAGTCTGATGTGGTGCGAGTTTGGTGATTCATAACTTAACAAATTTCTGGTCACCATATGTTGAAAATTTCTTTTTGGTTTTGTGCTTGTCATGGTGTGGATATTGTTTTATATTCTCTGTGCAAGTTTAAATGTGAAAGAATCATGCCCAAGGTTGTCATTTTAGTGGGGGTTAAAGACACTATCACAGTGCATTTTCTAAATCAAGCAAATCGAAAAAATCATCAAAAATCAGATTTTTGCATGTCTGTAACAAGTTACAGTATCCTACAGACCCTCAAAATTGAAAAAATTTAAAGACCAGCAACAACCTAAGAAGGACAGAATCGGAGATTTGAGTCATTAACTGTCCGACGGACACTTACTAGAACACGTAATTGAAATGGAGAATCGGATCTGGAATACTGCCGTTTTCTCCTTTCTGTCAATTCTACAGCTGAAAGGTTAACTTGTGAGAATTCTACAGACTTATCCTTCACTTAGAAGGTATTCCTGCACAGTTTCAATATTTTCAAATCACTGATGTGTCTTTAACCAGATAGTCCGATTGGAATCAATATGGGCCAACAAGACAAACTTGTTTGGGTCCCGCCAATGTTATCATTTAGAATAAGTGTCTCGGGATTAACAAGTTAAGAAACCCCGTAGTACAGGGATGAACCTGGTTCAAATAGATGCTTATGATAAGGGCTTTACATGGTTGTCAGATATTCCGCCCAATTAGGCACATTTATAGGGCCCTTGCCCAGATAAACTATTATAAGTTGTTCTGCCGATTGATGGTATTTTTTTATTTCGTCCGGCTTCATTCACATACGATCTATCTCACAAGACGTGTTTCGAGAAAATCTCAATGAAAATATACCCTTCGTATCGCTCAAAACATACTGATTGCCATTTACTACAGGCAAGGAAATATCATCACGAAAACACTTCCAGTTTTTAATTCAGGTCCCAAAGTAAATGCTGTTATCTAGCCACACTGTTTATATAATTGTAACTTATAGCATCAGCATGTGAGAATATTTTTTTTTCCAAACGATTCTAGATAAACACATATAAACACACAGTATGTGACGTATCATCACCGATTCATAAAAAAGGCGCAATTGTCGTATCAGGGCATCACATAGTGATCTATGTCGCTAGCGCGCATGTGACGCAGATTTGATAGATCGGTATGTGATGGAGATCTATGCATCTTTACAAGTTGCGATTTCTTATATCGAACAACAGATAGCTCGTTTAACGTATTCATCGCCCGTTTTATACATGCGCAGTACGTTGTTTTAGTGCATCACGATAGGGACGTACTGTCAATAGCGCTTTAGTGGAAAAATAAATTTGAATTAAATGCACATAGATCAAATTTTGCTAATTAATATCTAATTAATTAGGTAGCGTCCAAGTCTGAATCTCTGGTTATGAAGATTTCGACGTCATATTAACACTAACCGAATTTTTCTCAAAAATGTCAAAAATATGAGATAAACGCATGTGATATGCATCCTGAGAATATGAGACATGTGCTCGAATACATAGCTTATGAAAGGGATTTCACAGGCATTGTTACCGATTCTCTGTTCTCTGTGGCTCTTGCCCATTATGTGCTTTTTGAATGAAAAAAAATTGCTTTATGTTGCTTTTATGGTGAAACTTTCTCAAACAAAAGCTTATAACAAGGGCTTTAAAATTGCATATTTGCCGTCCTAATTGGGCTCATTTTTATTGAGTCCTATATGGAGAGGCCTTGTTCAAATGAAAGTTTAACACTTCTCTAATCGAGTTCGGTCAGGCAATCTCTTTTTGTATTCTACGTTCGAAGTGAATACTAACATATCCAATGTTGTATGTTGGCAGAAATCTATGGCTTTCTAAGCCACGACTAACAATGATTTCGCAGAGACACGCAATCCTGGGTGGTCCAACTATCTAGGAAATCTTTTAGATGCATGTAGTTTTTTTTTTCAAAAAGTGAGCTGAGAAACGAGAAAATCACTCTATTTCATGCTTACAGCCCTTATTATTTATTTATTGATCACTAAATACTATTGTACAAATATTTTTGAGGGTCGTATAAAAGCATTTTGAAGGGCCTTAATCATTCAAATCTGAAATAGAATGTGTATGTTGAGGGTTTATAGAGGCCTAAATAAACTTTTATGTATTTTGTCTCATGAGCTAATTACTGTTCATGTACACTGAAATCTTGTATTGGTAACACCTACATACACATTTAAGGATATTTATCCTAAAGGAAAATGAAAAAGAATAAAACAATTAAATGAAGGAAAACTTAACAGCTTTAACGCTCAAGTCGGCTGAAAAGCATCTTAATTGAAAGATCTCATTCAAGATTAAATTTTTTGAAACTTGTGTTTACTGACTGACTAAGGGCAATACTTTATTGCCTTTGCCTGTATGTCTTCGAGTGCCGTTTTACCGATAGAAGAACAGAAATAGGATTGTTCGCTTTCTTATATATTTTTTGATGCAAATTGCGTGAAAAACCTACGGTATTTAAACCACATTTTACACGTTTTACCACACGGTAATAAAGCCTGGTTTTACCGGCTAAGCCCTACACGATAGACATTAGAATATAGTTTTGTTTCCCTCTATAGCTGAACTGGAATTTCATTTTATTTTGTAAAGAGGGTGTTATTTAATGACAACTGATTTTACATGGTTGCCAGATTAGGAAGCTCCCTCCCTGGGTCTGTCATTGTGGGGAAAAGTGCATTAAAGGTTTTATTTCCAAATTGTTAGCCAATCCTAATAATCTTTTTGGGAACCATTTTGTTTTGAAATATACAGCCCCAGTATATGGCCTCAGATAATTGGAGGTCTTACTGATTATACAAGCATAGGTGACATCCAACTAGGTAAAACGTTTATAAATGGGTTTCCATAACGCAGATCAAACAGAAAAACGACGTCTCATCCCTCAAGCAGCTATTGCTTCCATTGACAAAGGAGAATGGTTACTGACTTTACTACACTACTGCCATCTTAACTTCTATAATATCTTCAATTCCATCTACGGAACACTACGAGATCATTGGATCTACGTGGAAGTGAATATCCACGTAATACGCCTTTGAGTGGGGGTATAGAGTAGTGCTGACGATGATGGGCAAGAAGACGTTGGTTGTTACCAATGGGAAACTACAATGGGCAGAAGGCAATGCTTCATTTTATAGTAGAAAAATCAAACAAAGCCGACTAAATGGGTGGGATATTCATTTTTGAAGAGTGTAAGAAAGACTCACCACTAAATGCCAAGCCAAGAACAGGTCTCAAACAAAACACACTCCTCACAGGTTGGGTGGGCAAAGACAGCCGTATCTGCTTGTGAGTTTTAGATCTGGACACCAGCAGGGACACGAAAAACGTATTTGTTCATTACATCTTTTGGTTTGATACTTAAACCTTTTCAAAATGAAACAGGGTAGATTATAAAGTACGCCTTACAATGTATTGAGAGGTATTGATTTTTTTTTTCAAAAAGTATAATTTATGAATCTATATGAATAGTTGTTTAGTAACTAACTAAATGTGTTGTTCATTAAAGAAAATTTAAGACGTGTAATACTTGTAGATCTGAACGTACACATGTACAAAATGGAGGAACTGTGCGATTGTTGTGATGGGACATTGCCTATAAATAACTTGTGAAACTTGTAAGATTACACTGCAATAGTGTTGTAGCCAATAAAATAATAAACAAACAAATTTTGTTGGCCAGGAATGATATTTATTTACTATTTTTCCGTTGGTCACAAATGAAATCTATAAAAGAGAGGTTAAATGGCAGCCAAGGTGTAACGTAATATTTCATGCATCCATAGATTATTGTCCTGATATGTACTGATATTATTTAGATAGACACACATAGATTTCTTACATTGTGTGTAGCTACAGAAACGTCTAAATGTAAACAAAAGGTGAGTTTTTGATTTGCTTATGTTTCCCCCCTCAATATAAAACAAAGCTGCATTGCCTATTAATCCAGAGATCGCTCCATTTGTATTGGTATTAAATCGTTGGATTTCTTTGCTGTGTACAGTTTCCTCCTTGAACCCCAGGTCTCAAGTTCCATATTTGGCGAAGTCAAGACTGATTAAAAATTAATGAAAGGTTCGTACAATGCTCTTGCTACTTGCCCCTATCTCTTTATAATTGTCTCAGATACAATCAACGGCAAGTTATTCTTTGATTACCACCAAATAGACGGACCTCATAACGGTGCGAACTGATACATACGAATAATTATGTGGGCTCTCATTTTGGCCCAGATGGGAAATGGTGTGTCCCTTTTGTTGAAGCGATGTCAGACCAAATTTGCGTAGAATTACGAAAATACCGGGGGGGGTTTTGGATAAATTGCCAAAGCTGTATTGTCCCCGGGAGTTCTCCTACAATGGGGTCCGAAATTAGGTTGAGTGTTTCCAAGTCCAATATGGTATTTAGTATCAACTTAATATGTTTTGAGGCATGACAAAGTTCCCAATGCGACTATAAACCTTTAAACATCCAATATTGCTGCTTCTTACCCAAAAAAACAAACCTCAAATCCAAAATGGCGGCAAAAGGGCGGCATTTTATTAAGTATTTAGGCCCACTATTCCAAGTCCATTCAATGATATTTTAGTTTATACATATGATTTTGAACACGAAAAATCCAATGCGCTACTTTTCAAAATCCAATTGGCTGGCCCTTCTACCTACCTCAAATCCAAAAATGGCGCCAAAGGGTGTATTTTAATAATTAATGTGTAGCCCTCCCTAGCACATCCCAAAATCAATGAATATTTTGTTATACATATGTTTTTGATACGAAAAAGCCGATGATCTACTTTCCCAAAATCCATATGGCTGCCTTCTACCCTCAAAATCCAAAATGGCGGACAAAAGGGACATTTTTTACTATAATGTAGGCCCCCTACCCAAGTCAAATTCAATATTGTTTATTTATATAATGTTTTTTGAACACGCAAACGTCCAATGAATCTTTACCAAATCCAATATGGCTGCCTTCGTACCGGGGGGGTGGTGTGGTCACAACATTCCAAATGGCGGCCATACGGGTGTATTTTAAGAATAATGGAGGCCCCTATTCTCCAAGTCACATGTCAAATGATCTTTACTTATCATCTGTTTTTGTAAAGACTTGAAAATCAAATGAATACTTTTTCAAAATTTCAAATGGCTGCCTTTATTGCTGAGAAATCAAAATGTGCTGCCAAAATGACCTTCAAAATGACTTTGACATATTCAAAGTAACAATGATGATGATATTAGTACTTCCCAGATAGCACTGCAATTGTGGTCCAATACTGACCAAGATTTATTATTGTATGGCCCTATGTGGTTACAATATTGGATAAATCTATTTTTGCTCATGGGCCCAATATGGCCAATATTAACCAATGATTATAACCAATGTTGTGCAGTTGTTGTGCCAATGATTGCCATATATGTTCTTTTTACAACAATATTTAAAGGAATTTTTTTTCAAACTGCTAATTAACATAATAATTGATCATTTCGAGCTACTCACGTAGTTAATATTTTTACTGAAACTGGTATACATAGTATAATGTCATTGAAATAAGTGCTCTGGTTAAAACACCCATTGTTGATACATATTATGTAGTCCTATATGAATTTGACTGAGTTCTCGCCTGCTATTTAATCATCAATTGCCTTTTAAGTCAATATGGCCATGTTATCCCATAATTGGCTCTATATTTGCTGCTTGTCTTGGGTCAATACTTCTCACCAATATTGGACCAGTAAGGGGTGCCGAGTAAGCCGATGCCACAGCTGCCAAGGAAAACCATTATTTTGCGTGCAATTGCAATAGCACGTGTTAACCGATGCCAAAGTTACCACTGAATATCCCACATACCATTATTGCCCTTGGAGATCCAATAAAGACCAATAAGGCCACCCACATAATGCCTATGCCAAGATTACCGATGGGGAAACCATCGTTGGGCCAATATATGCGTGCTGTGTGGGTAGTGTTATTTTTGGACAAGCAAACCCATGAATGAGAAAATGGAAAAATAAAATTGCTACCACCTGTTAAAAAATGTGACCTACTCTGGCAAATCATTGAACATATCGCCATACACGTTTTTGCGTTGTTGTTCTTTGCCCTAAAAATCCCATATCACAATTTTTTGGCAGATTTTCAAATCCCTAATTTTGTGTTTTTTGGGTTCCTTTTTTGACTTCATAAGCTATCCAAAAATGAGTTGATACAAAAAAAAAATATTAGTTAATTAAATAATGAATCATGTAGACAAGGGCCCCGACAAAGGCAAGGCTAAATCACTTCGTGTCACTATAATTCATTGTTTTAATGTAGAGAAAAAAACGAAAAATCTGATATTCTTACCTGGAAGGCGGGTAAATTTCGTTCCAGTCCACTGTTGCAAGCACGGCTCGCTCACAATTCCGAGTTCTCCACGTAGTCGGGCTCTCAGTTGTGCCAGATGGGAAATGGTTTTCATTTGGTTGAATCCGATTTCGGAAGACCAAAATTTTGCATAGATTATGAAATACAGGTCGGAGTTTTGATAAATTGCCCAAAGTGTATTTCCCCGGGGGGTGCTCCTACAATGGGGTCGAAATTAGGTTGAGTGTTTTCCAAGTGTCCAGTATGGATAATATTAGGTATCACATTATATGTTTTAAGGCGACAAAGTCATGCGATACCTTTAAAAATCCAATACAACTGGCCTGCCATCTACCTATCAAAATCCAAAATGGCGGCCAAAGGGGCGCATTTTAATATAAGTAATGTCGGCCCCTCTCCAATTCCAAATTCAATGAATATTTTAGTTTATACATATGATTTTTGACACAAGAAACCAATGCAGTACTTTTCAAATCCAATATGGCTGCCTTCTACCCTCCTACCCTACCTCAAAATCCAAAATGGCGGCCAAAGGGTTTTTGATAATTAATTGTGTAGGCCTCCCTAGCACATATCCAAATTCAATGATAGTTTAGTTTATACATATGTTTTTGATCACGAAAAGCCCGATGAGCTACTTTCCAAAATCCAATATGGCTGCCTTCTACCACCTCTACCCTTCAAAATCCAAAATGGCGGACAAAAGGGCACATTTGAATAAATATGTAGGCCCCCTAGCCCAAGTCCAAATTCATGATATATTTACGTTTAGATATATGTTTTTGAACACCCGAAAAAGCCAATTAGATACTTTAACCAAATCCAATATGGCTCCTTCTACCTCAAAATCAAAAATGGCGATCCATACGGGTGGTATTTTAATAAATAATGTGGGCCCCTTTCTCGTGTTGAAGACGAAAAGCAATGAGATACTTTTCAAAATTCCAAATGGCTGCCTTTAGTTAGCTGAGAAAAATCAAATGGGCGGCCACAAGACCGTCAAAATGAACGTATTGACATATTCAAATAAAAATGATGATATTATATAGTACCTTACCCAGATAGCACTGCAATGGTGGTCCATACTGTACCAATATTTATTATTTATTTGGCCCTATATTGGCTTACATATTGATAAATAGATTTTGCTCATGGGCCCAATATTGACCAATATTAAACCAATGATTATAACCAATCTTGTGCCGGTGTTGTGCCAATGATGGCCATATTTCTCTTTACAACAATATGTTAAAGGAATTTTTTTTTTTCAAACGCTAGTTTTTAAATACATTAATTAGATCATTTCGAGCCCCCTCACGTGTTAATATTTTTAAAATGAACTGGTATATAAGGATAAATGTTTCCTGAACTAAGTGCTCTGTTTAAAACACCCATTGTGAGACATATTAGTGTATTCCTATATGTATTTGACTGAGTTCTCGCCCAGCTATTTTTAAAGCAATCAATGCCTTTTAAATCAATAAGGGGCCAATGTTATCCCAATTAGTTGTGCCTCTATATGGGCTGCTTTGTCTTGGGTTCTATCCTTCACCAATATTGGACCATTAAGGGGTGCCGATATGAAGCCGATGCCACAGCTGGCAATGGAAAACCATTATTGGCGCATTATGCAATAGCCACGTGTTCCAGATGCCAAATTACCACGGAATACCCTTATTCGCCCTTAGGAGAGCAATAACGGACCAATAAAAGCCACCCACATAATGCCGATGCCAAGATTACCTGATGGGGAACCATTGTTTGGCCATATATGCGTGCTGTGTGGGTAGTGTTTTTTTGGACAAAAGCAAACGCCTGAGATGGATCAATGTAAAATAATATGGCTACAGCCTGTTAAAATACGTGACCTACTCTGGCAAATCATGGAACATATCGCCAGACCGTTTGCGTTATTTGCCTAAAATCATATCACAATTATTTTGCAGATTTCAAATCCCCTAATTTTGTGTTTTTGGTTCCTGGACTTCATACGCTATCCAAATGAGTTTGATACAAAAAAAACAAATATTATTAATAATAATATCGGCATGAGGGGGCCTACATTATTATTAAATGCGCCCTTTTTGTCCCCATTTCGGATTTTGAGTAGAAGGCAGCATCTTGGAATTTGGAAATTATCTCATGGCTTTTTTCGTGTTCAAAAACTAGGTATAAACGAAAATATCATTGAATTTGGACTTGGGCTAGGGGCCCTACATTATTTATTAAAATGTGCCCTTTTGTCCGCCATTTCGATTTTGAGGTAGAAGAAGCAGCCATATTGGATTTTGAAAAGTAGCTCATTGGCTTTTTTCGTGTTCAAAAACATATGTATAAAACTAAAATTCATTTGAATTTGGGACTGGGCTAGGGGGCCTACCTTATTTAATAAATGTGCCCTTTTGTCCGCCATTTTTGATTTTGAGTAGAAGCAGAGCCATATTAGATTTTTGGAAAGTAGCATCATTCTGCTTTTTCGGATCAAAAACAATGTAATCAAATAAAATATCATTGAATTTGGATATGGGCTAGGGAGGCCTACATGACTTATTAAAATATGCCCTTTTGGCCCCATTTTGGATTTTGCAGGTAGAAGGCAGCCATATTGGATTTTGAAAAGTAAGCTCATTGATTTTTTTCGTTTCAAAAAACATATGTAAAACTAAAATATCATTGAATTGGACTGAGATAGTGGGGGCCTACATTCTTATTACATGCGCCCTTTTTGCCGCCATTTTGGATTTTGAGGTAGAATGCAGCCATATTGGGATTTTCAAAGTATCGCATTGACTTTTGTCATGCCTCACAACATAGAATTTGATACTATGATCACACCATACTTGGACTTGTAAACACTCATCCTAATTTCGGACCCCATTGTAGGAGCACCCCGAAATACATTTTGGCACATTTTATCAAAACCCGACCTTTGTATTTTCGTAATCTAACGCAACATTTTGGTCTAGAAACCGTTCAAAACAATCATTGAACACCATTTCCCAT